>BSSO01000118.1:0-46379 GCA_030267885.1 Mesembryanthemum crystallinum | reverse complement strand
CAAAAACCTCAAGTGGAAACCAGTAATCCATTCATGGTCAGGACCTCTAAGGCAACCAGCCACTGCTGCACAGTTTGTTTGCTTCTCAAAGGCTGCATCACAGTTAAACTTACGCCAGCCAGCAGGGGGGGAACCCAGTTAAGGAGGATTTTTTCCTTAGGTTTAGAGAGCTTGTTGGAGGTGTTAGAGGAGGCCCAAAATTCCCAAGCCTTGGCTATGACATTATTAAGCCAGATAGAGGGGGGGCAATAGGGTTATCAAAAGTTTTGTCATTTCTTTTTTTCCAAATATTCCAGATAAGAAAGGCAAAAAGAATGGGCCAAGTGAGGTTGTTGAAGGAACTAGTTGAGGACAGGTTAGACTGAAGCCAAACTTTGAGAGGAGCATTGAAGAAGGTATCAGACATATTCAAATTCTTCCACATCAGCATAGTATCATGGCAATCTCTTAGAATGTGTAAAATATTCTCTGTGCTATTATGACATAAAGTGCAGGAAGCATCAGGCATCAGACCCCTACTAGCTAGAGTGCAATTCTGAGCATTTCTATCATACCAAGAAATCCATATAAAGAATTGAATCTTAGGTAAGACAGGCAGTTTCCAAATCCAAGTTAAATCCTCCTCATTATGACTCTCCTTGACTAAGAAGTTGTATGTATAAGCACTGTTGAATTTGTTATTATCAGCAAGCAAGCAAATGGGGAAGTCATTAGAGGGCACAACAGGTAAGGAATGGACAATATAGTATCAATGACATGTTCAGGAAGCAACACAGAGAGGTTATGCAAGACCCAAGCACCATTAAGCATATGGTGACTAACCTTGAGGTCATCATCGTTCTCCAACAGAGGTCCCTGAGTGATAGATCTCAGAGGACCCAAACCAGTCCAATTATGATGCCAAAAGAGAATGTCATTGCCATTCCCAATAATCCACATTATGTTGTCATTATAAAGACCCCACCCTTTACCTAAATTTCTCCAAATATGAGAACCATATTTAAATTTAGTTGGTTCCTTTTTCTTCCACACATATTTGCTTTTTAGGACTTTGTGTGCCAAGTTATCATGGTTTGCTGCATGTTTCCAATTCAGTTTTGTCATCAGCACGTTATTCATGATCTTGTTGCTTCTAATACCCAAACCTCCCCTATCCCTAGGTGTAAAAACCAGATTTTTATTAACCAGATGCAGCTTCTTTTTACCCACTTCATCGCCCCACAGAAAATCAAACACAGTTTTATCCAACTCATCTAACACAGAGGCAGGTAGAAGAAGGTTATGCATATAAAAGTTAGGTATAGAGTTTAGGGTGGAATTAATAAGACAAATTTTTCCAGCTCTAGTAAGGCATCTAGTTTTCCAGGTAGCAAGTTTATTCTTCACCTTTTGCACAATAAACTCCACCTTACTTCTCTTGGGTTTGAGAGGAGAAAGAGGAAAACCTAAGTAGGTACCTAGATCCTTCGTAGCAGTAACACCCAGGGTAGCCTCAGCATGGTCAATGATATGAATATTAGTGTTAGGTGAAAAATAAATCTTACTTTTATCACAATTAAGTTTCTGCCCAGAAGCAGCACAGAAAATATCAAGAACATCCATAACACTGTCAAAAGTCTCAAAGGTTGTCTCACCAAAAACAATAAGGTCATTAGCAAAAAGTAGGTGGGAAATATTCACTTTTGATTTGCCATCAGGGAAAGGTTTCCATTGAGAGGAGTTGCACGCATCATGAATAAGCCTAGATAACATTTCCATGCAGAGAATGAAAAAATAAGGAGACAGAGGATCTCCTTGTCTGATTCCTCTAGAGGGCTTGAACCAATCAGTTTGATTACCATTGAAAAGCACAGAACCAGTGGAAGAAGAGATGCAGTGCATGATGAGTTTAATTGTCAAATCATCAAAATTGAAAAAATGCAAACAATTCTTCACAAAACTCCACTCCAACCTATCATATGCCTTTTCAAGATCAAACTTAATAGCAAAGTAACCAACCTGACCCTTGATATGATGCATGGAATGCAAGATTTCATTAGCAACAATCATATTAACATCAGAGCCCCTACCCGGTATAAAACTATTTTGATTAGGGGAGATAAGGTCATGTAAGAATGGTCTTAACCTACCAACCAAAATCTTAGTGATGCACTTATACATGGTATTACACAACCCTATAGGTCTAAATTGCTTGATAAGGGTTGGGTGATCAACCTTGGGAATCAAACAAATGAGAAAATAGTTAAGCTCATCAGGGAAAGAACCATGTGTAAACACATTTTTGATGAAAGGTATCACATCCTCACAAACTTTATCCCAGTTCCTCTGGTAAAAAATGGCATGAAGGCCATCCGGACCAGGAGCTTTGAGGGAACCCAGCTCAAAAATAGCTTTCCTAATCTCTAAGCTAGAAGGCACATCAGCAAGTTTAATAGCAGCATTGTTATTAGTCAACTCGTCAGGGCAGTGGAAGGAAGCAGAACACATTTCAGTAGAAAACAACTTGAGGTAGTAACTGACAATCATAGATGATAAAGCATCAGGTTCAGTCACAATATTACCAACCTCGTCATGCAAGCAATTAATGTTAGTTCTTTTCCTTCTAATTTTTACACTATTATGGAAAAACCTAGTGTTTCTATCCCCTTCAATTAACCAATTACAACGAGATTTCATCATCCAAAAAATTTCTTCTTGGTCAAGGAGTTCATTCAGTTCTTTAGTCAGCATAGCATCAAGCTCAAACAAATGTCTAGAGTGGGGAAAGTCACACAGGCTTTTTTGCACTCCATTAAGTCTAGCATAGAGATGTTTTTTCCTTCTAAAAAGATTGCCAAAAACATGCTTGTTCCAGTGGTCAGCAGCTAAACTGAAATGCTTAATTTTTTGACAGAGAGGCAAATCAATAGCAATCCAGTCATCATATACCAAATGCTCAAAAGAAGGCTCCAGTAACCACATAGGCTGGAATTTGAATTGTTTTTTTTACCTCTGGGTTGGATATGAGTCAAGGGAGAGGATAATGGGACAATGGTTAGAAGAGAGGCGAGGCAAATGAGTAACCAAACAGTTTGGAAAATTATTAATCCAAGCCACATTACCAACAGCACGATCAAGTCTCTCTAAAATAGGAAAGTGTTTTATTTTGTTTGTCCATGTGAATTTTTGCCCAACAAACCCAAGGTCAGTAAGTTGGCAATCTCTCAAATAGTTATTGAAAACTCTCATTCTACTCTCCTTGACCGGATTCCCCCCTAATTTTTCACTTTCTGGAGCTGGATTCAGAGTGTCCACCAGCATCAGCATGTTTGTCTTTGGAAGGTGGATGTACCTCCTTTGGATGACAATTTTTAGCTTGTGATACAGCCTGTTTACTTACTGGTATGTCCATGTCGATCCTTTTGATCGTGATTTCCAATTCCTTGGCTTTCCCCTCTAGGTGGAACACTTGAACGTCGTTGGAGAAGCTTGCTGCAATCATTTTGACTGTTTTCTTCCTTAGTGGGCAGATTTCGATTCGTTGAGGAAAACGTGGTGGTGGATCGAGAAAGTCTTCCAGCTTCAGTGGAAAGAGAAGCCCCGTTTCTACCCCTCGACAGTGCTGCCAACTCCACCAAAGTAAGAGAATCTTCATCACCTCCGGTAGCCGTAGAACATCCTGTCGGTTTGGGACATGAGCCGGAAGAATTATGCCCTGCTCGTTTCTCATGAGCAAATTCATCCAGGGATCCCCACTTGCTGACATGGGGAGAACCCACAGGTGACGGAAGGTCTGCGGTTGCAGAATCTGGAGAGAATTGTTCAAAGGGTACAGGTAGGTTACCGACGAGGGTTTGAGTTCTGCCGGGTATATCAGAGGTTTTGTTGTGAATGGTAGGTGGGTTTTTTCGACAAAACTGGCTCTCAATGGGTGATTTGGGAGAGTTTCTGGTAGATAGCTGGGTGGTGGTGGCGGTTGTGGTGGATGCAGAGGAGACAGTGGTGGTGAAAGGAAGGGGTTTAACTGGGGAGGTAGATCTGTTAGTGGTGAAGTCGTAAACCTCCATCTCCTCTTCGGCTTCACTTAAAGTTAAACCTTCAGGGAAGCTAGAGATTGACTCATACTCTACTACCTGTTAGTTAACACTGAAGCAACCGAATACATATAGCTATGTATGTATAACTATGTGAGAGAAAAATAAGTTGTACTAAACGAAACTCAACTGGGCAAAAATAAGTTGTACTAAATGAAACTCAACTAGGCAAAATGCAAGATGGCAACAAAGTGGTTTAGTGATGTATTGTACTCCGTCTGTTCTAGTAAAATATTGTCAGACACTATTAACACGGTCTCCAAGAACAAACTTTAACCTTAAATAATATAAAGTTAAAACTTATAAAAACATAATTATATTGAAAATACTATTTAAGATGAATCCAAAAATAGTAATTTTACTTGGAAAAATATTATACTTTTTCACAAATTGATGGTCAAAGTTTTTTGAAATTTGACTTGCAAAGTCAAACTGATAACATTTTTGTAATGCTGTGTAAAGGGTGGAGTATCTATTTATGTGTTATTTGTGATAATGCTAATTAATAAATAAGAAATAGTTTAGTTAACATGTTGTGATGAAAGTGTACTAATATCTACAAAATACAGACTTATATTACTAATACCGAAAAAATAAACTTGAGAAACTATTACCAAAATTCTTAAAAACTTCAATGAATAACATACTAAGGGTGTGTTTAGTTCGTCTGAAAGTATCTAAACTAAACGGAACTGAATTAAACGACTTGAACTGAATTTAATTGAATTGAATCACCTGAACTGACTAAATTCACCTGAATGAATAGTATCTGAGAGTGAACAAATAGTATGTATTTTAAGTGAAGGGTAAAAATGACACTTGCCCTACAATATTAAAAAGTTGCCCTACAAAAATTTCACCATTTTCAACCAGGTGCAAACTATGTGAGACGGAGGGAGTAATAATTACTATTCAGTTCAATTTAATTTTGTTTTGTTTAGGTGAAGAAAAAGACCCTCCATTGTACACCCAGCGGGTTGAAAATTAGAAATCCAAGCCTATTGTCGTGGACCCAGCCCGATAATAGCCCAACATTTTAGTTTTAGTATAAATACCACATTTCGAATTCGATTTCACGGAATTTAGATACTCAGAAAAATGGAGGGAAAGCGTTCAAGCCCCAAATCGAGCGATTTGCTTCACAGAGTCCGAGGTAAAATTCAATCGAAAAATCATAATCGAAACCCTAAATCGCTAACAGCATTTGTATCAAGATTTCTAGCTCAAATCGCTTTCTACCTTATTATCTTCTTCTTTTTGTTGAATTTTATGCAGGTTTTACTGGTTCGATTCTCGTTGATCTTTGCAATGGCCGATTGCCGGTGATTTCGATGAACAAATTCAGGAATTATTGCACAAGTTATGCTGGAAATTGGTTAGGTTTTCACTCTTGTGTTGTAATTGTCCATATAGGTTCTAGTTTGGAGTTTTTATGGCATTACATTGAGCCTTTATGATTACAGTGGATTTGGATATATACATATAAAACATTTGATAAACCTTATTAAACTTCTTATTATGCTTGAGTATCCGAGGATTTATGTTATTCACGTCATCTGATTGCTTTCAATGCATGAACCAACGAACTAGTTGAATGAAATTTCGACTGTGTACTGCGAATTTCCTATTTACTTGAATTCCCTCTCGATAGTTCAATCATGGAATGTGAAGATGACATGTCATTAACTCAATTATTATCTGAAAATGTACTTCAGTTACTAAACTGCTCAAAAGAGTTGCTTAAGAATTTAAGATTATAGTAATGCAAGGTCCCTATGAGCTCAAATGTCTCTAAAGTAGCTCTTCATGAGCAATGAAAATCTTGAGTTAAAATATTTTGCCAAGTTAAATTGTAGATGATATTAGGTGGGTCAAGTCTCTATGAGACTAAGAGTATCCGTATCCAACAAGGACAGTAAAGTGCCATAAGGGTCGGATTCAGTTATTTTAAGTGACCAGTGTTCAAGGTTCTTATCTTATCTGATATCTTAAGGATAAGAGACCAGAACTATGGTGTGTTAAGACTTAAGAAGTGTCTTGAGTAACATAGGCTTCAGATTGCTCATGCTAGTGACAGTGATTATTTGTGGTCTTTTACGCGCTTAACTACTCTTATCCTGTGGCGTTTAGCTGTAGGCGGCCATGTCATATTGTGGGTTTAAACAATCCAGTAGCTCAAAATAACATGATGTGGCTAAAGAAGTGACGATCAATCTGATGGTCCATTTACCTCAGAATTACTCATTTCATTTCTCGTTTGGGGCTATCCCAAATAAAGGTCATTGACCCTCGTTTTCTCTTGGGATCACTTTTTTCATTGTCTTTTGTTGTATTGTCCTTTGATAGCTTTTCCTTGAATTGCTACATGAAGTATTTACCATTTTTTCTTTCTATACCTTATTTTTTTTCTTTTGTTTTTCGGAGAGGGTGGGGGCGAAGGTTCAAGATGGAGAATTAATCATGTTTCGCTGTTGCTCCCTATAGTTACTGCAGCTCCAATTTGCCCATAGGAAAGGAGGTACTCACTTTGCAAAGTCCATCACATGCTTATAGAATTCGTAAGTTCCAAACACAACTTCAGAATGTGGACTTGTATGACTTCCAGTTGGGATAATGCGAATGTTATTAAATTATGCTAAATATTCCCTTAACAATATTGAAGAAAACCAGAAGTTTAGTGCTGGTATCATCCTTAGTTGACCATCTCCTTTTCCTGCAGATGTCTTGCTAAGGGTGTTGCTAATTGTCCAGAAACTTCTACAAGAAAACAGACATGCATCAAAAAGAGATATATACTATATGTACCCATCTTTATTTTCAGGTAATTCTCCCTGTTTACGTGCTTGGAAAATGAACTTTGGAGTAAGACCTACTTGAATTTTCATTGTAATATTTACTGCTGCCATTACTCTGATAAATGGATTATTAACTGCTTCACTAGTGGAATGCACATTCATCTAGAGTCCCAACAATCTTGTTTACTTAGAATAGTTCACCTGGCATGTTGAAGGGCAAAGGGAATTTCAATTGAATCTTATTTGCTATGACATAATTTAGGAATGTCCGCAATCTACGTGGCTTACATTTTTATCATGTGGACCATTGATACTTTTTCCTCCGTGCAGAGCAGGCTGTTGTAGATCGGGCCATAAATGATATATGTGTACTTCTTGAGTGCAGTCGCCACAACCTAAATGTGGTGAGTTTATATTCAACTGCAGTTGTGGAACGATCAATCATGCAACTTGCATTTAGTATTTGGCTGGAGCTCTCTCTAAAACTAACTTGAATAATTTACGCCAAGTTTTACAAGTGAAACATGCCCTTGGAATGGAATCCTTATATTGGCTGGAGTCTTGATTTTGTATCATGGTCTGATGCAACTCATTCCAATTGTTGTCTTTCATTCCTTAATAACTGAAACATTTATGACTCTGAACATTAAGTGTCTGCTTCCATACATTATTGCTGACAACAATTGCAAATGAGCTGCACCAGATCATTGTGCAAAATTGAGTTCGTTGTGTTTCCTCTTCTGTGGACAAGAATGTAAATTCAATCTGCAATCTGGTCAACTAGCAGCGTGCTGTAAAGTCATAATTTCTTGTCAGATTTCCTAGTTTTGCACACTTGCTGTTGTGGTTCTATCATTATATATCATTTACTGGTAATTCGTCCACCAGGTACTTACTCAATTTTGTTCATTTTGCAGGTGTGTGTTGGAAAAGGGTATGTTTATACTCTTATGTTTTTTCGTGTCTGCTTTAGCTTTTGGGTGGGGTGGGGCAGCCTCCTGGGCGAGTTGAGATTTCAAACACTGAGAATGGGACCACAGGAGTTCAAGAGCCAAGAGGCCCCACGGTGTTCCCAGAGGCCTTGCCCAATGCTCTGGCTTCATATTTTTCCATGCTATCAACATTGAAGTCTTAAAGGTGGGATATTAATAAAGTAACTTGGAAGGCTGGGGACTCCATAACTGACCCCATGGGCAACCATGTCCCTTGCGGATGCCGGTCTCGTATGATAAGTATATAACCACTTTCATTCTTGGACCTTCTGAAGCCTTGTTTTTTGTGGGGTATAACCTTTGATGGGGCTTGTCTGACACTTCTGGGGCAGTTAAGATTTTCAACACCGAGTATTTGGGGGACCAATGGAGACCCAATAAACCCTCGGTGCCCACGGGAGGCCTTTCCTAACACCCTAAATTCATATGCATCCATGCTATAGGTGTTGGAGCATTAGAGTTAGGCAACTAGTAAAAGATTACCAAAGGCTTAGTGACTCAATAATTGACATAGGGGGTCTCCCATGTCCCTTTGGAGGTGTCGGTCCAATATGATTACAAATCATCACCTTCAATTCAAGACGTGGGGAAGCTGCCCTTTCATGGGTTATAATAGTCTAATCTCTCGGGGCGCAGTTGAGAGTTTGAACACCAAGGTTCCTAGGACCACAGAAGACCTAAGAGGTCCCTAGGCCCCCTCGAAGGGCTTCCCTGTACCTTAACAACTCAATCACCCGTGCTACTGGTGTCAGATCTGTAAAGGTGGGGGACTTAAAGGTAACCAAATTCTTTTATGTAAATAATCCGAACCAGTGTCCTTGCATGTCCCCTTGGGGGTCCCTGTCCATTATGATTGGAAAATCAGCATGCCCATTATTATTCTTGAGCAATGCATTGACAAGAATGTGATAAGCCTTTAGCACTGTTATCTCTGCAAAGTGCAGGCATCTTGGTTTGTGCTTCTTTCCATGTTATTGGTATTGTCTCGTCAAACTTTTTGTGTGTTTTCCTTTTGTCCATGACTTCTCTAACTCTGTCTCAGGTTGGTGATGGGCTGGATAAGATTTTCTGAAGATGGCAAGAAATCTGATTGTATGGCTAATCCTAACACTGTAAGTGTGCAAAATGTCTATGTAATTTCGAAGAACAATGATACAGGCTTATGCATATATTACATGCTTTCAGGGCCAACCTATTCCTGTCAATGTTGAAGAAGTTAGAAGTATCCAAATGGCCATGAGCTGAAAGGATGAGATGAATGATTGACATGGTATATGTAAATTTTAATTGATCTGTAATAATAGTGGCATATTGAGACGAATGATTGACATCATGATCTGCAAACCGTAAAACAAGATTAAATTTTGTCCCCCTTCTTCTGTCAAAAACATGTCTATTTCCTTTTATTTTGGAAAACTCTTCTACTTTTCAGTGTCCTTGCTGATCTGATTGTTTGCGTGCAATAGATAAGTGGTTTTAGTTGAACATAATTTTTCTTGACTATGGGATTCAGATATCTTTAGTCTTGCTCAATATATCCTAGTTGTTGAGAAAGAATCAGGTATTATGTTTCTGTATCTGAGGTCTTGTAGTCTTATCCTTATAGTTAGATAGGGAATCATTTCTGCTCAATTTTCGCAGTTTTCCAGCGATTGGCAAATGATCAATTCTGCAGCTTCAACCGATGCATTGTTATCACAGTAAGCCTGGTCTTTGCCTTGTTTTTTCTCGGAGGTTATTGTTGACTTTAGTCTTTGCAGGGACGAGGCTACCCAGATATCCCAACGAGAAGGTATCTCTTTACCCTTCAGAAATTTTGCAAATTGAAAGGGAATCATAATATTCTAAAATATAACTAATTTATGTGGTTTGCCTCCTCAGTGATTTCTCTAGTCTATGTGTCTAACATACATGTTTTTACTTGTCCTTCAGATTCTTGCACCTTCTTACTGGAGAGTTGTGCATCCCTGTATATTGTCTGGTGGATTCTGATCCATATGGGTTTGATATCCTGACCACATATAGATTTGGCTCTCTGGTAAATATACTCGAATAAATATTTGTTAAGTCCTTAGTTGGCTATAATAATTTGTATTATTGTCATGGTAATGTGTTTTCTCATTGAAAATCATGCCATATTATCAATGATCAAGAGTAGTGCTTGCACTCATATGATAAGTCCTGCTGCTTCTTCATTGCCTCTTACAGTGCAGTGTTTTTCTATTTTCATAGGAAATGGCGTATGACACAGAGTTTCTTCGCATACCAGAGATGTCTTGGCTTGGAGCTTTTACATCCGACTCTGAGAAATTCACACTTCCTTCACAGTGTCTCCTTCCCTTGACAGCTGAAGGTATATTAAAAGTCATCTTTATCATTGTAGTTAGAGAATAAAATTAGCCCCTCTACATTGATTGCTTGTCTAAACAATTGGCAGAATCCTTGACTTTTGATGCTTGTCTTACTCTGTCAGATAAGAAGAAAACTGAAGCAATGTTACACCGATGTTACCTGCAGCATGATGAGCCAGAATGGAGGTCTGTTTTTGTAACATTGCTAAGAATTGTGATTTCTCATCAATTGCCTCAGTTGTTTGCTGAAATTTCACTCTTTGTCATGTAAGATTGGAATTGGAGATAATGCTGGAAAAGGGTGTGAAATTTGAGATTGAAGCATTGTCTGTCCACTCACTCTCCTTTCTATCAAAGGTGTACTTGCCATCTAAAATCCAATGTAAGTTGTATGTTTAGTTGCTTCAATCTTTATTCACATATAGAGCAGTAAAGAATCTTTTCTAGTTGACAGTCTTTTCTGACCTGTTCTATTTGATACTTGGTGCAACTACATAGTGAGTAACTGAGAGCATGTTAGATAAGCAGCACTCAGTGGCACTTTGTATATGTGTAATCCCTTCTCCTTAGATGCATTTTGGCATGCTGCAATGATACCATAGGTGGCTTTGCTCGTAAATATGTGCTTGGTGGTATCTTTTGAACTCAGCAAAGGCTGTAGCCCAATGGACTGTATATTCATATCTTGTTGACCTGTTGTAATGACAGCTAAGAAATTTGTTAAATCTGCTTAATTTTTGTTATAGACTGTATATTCATATCTTGTTGACCTGTTGTAATGACAGCTAAAATTTGTTAAATCTGCTTAATTTTTGTTAGTTTTTCCAACTAAGAGATGCAATGATTCACTTTATGCTCTCATATTTCTTGTTGAAGCTTTGGTCATTGCTTTATCAGACAATCTTTGGCCAGTTCCTGTAAGTTTCATATCTTGCATTTCTTGAACTTTTCTTTATAGGGAAGGCAATGGACTACAAACTAAGATTCTTTTCTTCTCACTGATTAACCCCCGCCCTTATGCTAGCACAATTCATTTTGAGCTGGGGCAAGGATACTGGCCCTGAACCTTCAGGCCAACCTCCACTCCAAACCTGGGCCTAGAGGGCCAGTAGCTGACCTCTTCCATTCACTCACCTCATAGGTAATGGAAGAATCCTGGCTCGAACTCGAGATATCCACAAGTTAGGCACACAACAATCCTAGCTAGTAGCCACTGCTCGGTGGTTGAGCTGAGAACCAAGATGGTGGACCCCCATTGTCCTGTTTTTATTTAAATCTCTCTCTCACTTTTTTTTTTTCTTTCCAAAAACACCAAAGCAAGGGATGCAGTAGTATCACTAACATGTATGTTTGTAAAGAAACATCTTCACACAATCTCTCATACAACTGTGCTTTGATTTTTAGGCCTGACTGTTTGAGGCACTGGCTTTTTTTATAAGTGATCTAAAGCTATCTCATCCACCAAACCAGGCTACATCTAGCCCCTTTCCCATCCTAATAAGGTCACTTGGACCAAAAAGCATTTATTTCGCATGAGAAACTTCATTTGTTGACATCCGAACATTGCTTCATGCAAACCTAGAGAAAACTCGGTCAGTGAGGACTGAGGATCCTGCTGAAGTTGAGCACGTAAACCTAGGAAACATATTGCAAATTCAGAGATGGCAGTTGTTGCTCATCATTGTCTGTTAGTGATTGGAAAAATTTTGTTTCCACAAATTATGTATAAGATTTCATATCTAAATAATTCCTTTTCAACTATGAAATGAAGTCAAATTTTGATGCTTCTCCAAAAAAATAAAAATAACAATCTGCAGATTCCTTTCCTTGCGGTAGCAAATTGAATCTAGGGTCCTTCACGTTTAAAATTTCAGTCCTAGTGATTGAAATACTAAGGATATCATTAAAGTCTGTTTCACATTTTTTATTTCAATTTGGCTGACGTGATCTTATGCCCAGAAATCTCTATCTTTTTTCCTTGCTAGTTTTATTTATTTATTAAGTTCTTGATGGATGTTCTTATTTTATGTAGATAGACTCACTTAATCGCCCTTCCTCCCCACCTTTATGATGTTTTTCTTATTGGTTAGTGAGTGTCTCATACACAGTTTACTAGGATATTTCGCTATGAATTTTCCTCACACTTGACAGCTTCAAATTTCAGAGGACTATGTACTTGATCAGAACCAGAAGTAGATTATATAGTAATTCACATGCTAGGGGGCAAGGGGCATCAGGTCTAACAAATGAGAATAGACTCTGATATAAGGTAGATGTTATTATCCTAACCATGAACTTAAGCGTTCTTTTATTCTTTCACCCAAGTACCGAGCACCTTCAAAAGAACCCTCATTTCTTCGTATATCTCAAATCTGACCCGAATATCAGGACGTGGATTAAGCTCTGCAAAATAGCAATTTGAAGGTGATGGATTGCGATTTTCAGGAGAAGAACAAAGATGGTTATGAAAATGTTCATTTTATATGCAGAATGACATTTTCTTCTTCTGCTGTATGGTCCCTTTAACAAGTCTTGGTATTGAAAGTTAACCAAATAACATTAGCCAAATGAAAATCATCACATATTGCTCATAGTAGCTTTGATCTTTTGCCTCCACACCCTTATATTTTGAAGGTTAAGAATGAGCTACCTATGTTATCAATATATCATATCTATGCAGCGAGCTCTAAGCAGACCGACTGTAAAACAACCTAAAGCTTGACTGGCATTGTTAAGCTGATTTAATGCATGTTATAGATTCTGGAAATTAAGATGAATACCTATGACAGATGAGATCTGCCTAGAGTTACTGAACCCTGCAAATGCCCTTATGCGTAATTCATTTCATGCTAATGTTTGTGTATATGTAATAGTATTGTATGACCTGAAAATTAACATTGTCGATCTTACAATGAATATTCATTTTATGCATGTTAGCTATGCTGACTGGTGCTAGGGATTCCTGCTGAATGTTAAATAATCCGCCCATGTATGCTGCTATGCATTTGTGGATATGACTGACTTTCAATTTTCATGCACAGTATATCACTGTGATTGATTTTGAGGGATTTAGATTTGAATTTGTCATATTCCATTATGTTCGTTTAGTATCCTCCACTATTATCAATCGTTAAGACTAAAGTTCAGCCATTGCTGTGGGTAAAACTTGTTGATTCATGGAATCCACATAATAATTGAATCTAAATGCCTAACTAATGAAATAGACTGTCATAGTTACTGTGTTTGTAGGCCTCTTCGGCTACACATTCTATGAGTTTATTCTCTCTTGTCAAATAATTGCTTTCAGTAACAGTATTGTTCATGGCCCCTCCAGCTTGATTAATAGTTTCAAGCTACACGTGTGATGAAGTCTTGATGTTCAATTTTGCATAGAAAATTCGGATTATTCTTCTAACGTGCTGCTGTCTGTGGGTGTACTGAATGGTACTTTTTCTTTTACTTCCTCCTTCGCACAGGTATGGCCAAAATGGATGGTGCTATGAAGTATTGATGTGACAATTTGTCCTCATTCTTTCATGTTGGCTTGCAAATAGGTAGATATGGTTATCACATTTTTCTTCCATAAGAACTAAAATTGAATGGTCATCTCATTTAGCTTCTTCACTGTCGTATTGAAGGCTTACATTAGACTTGTTCTGAATCAAGTTGAGTGTGACGTTGTGGTTGTCAAGGGGGCCCAGTTTGGAAGAGTTTGGATCATAATGTAACTAAGAAGATGGTGAAAGCAAAAAGCTATTGAGACCTTATCCACAAGATATTTAAGATGTGATGGATTCTTCAGCCACTTGTGCCTTATGTAGTAAGTTAATGAAGGAAATTTCTCTTTCACCCATTAGACTACTATTGCCTTATTTTGTTTAATATACATCAATTAGAGTTTCATATTGCACAGACGTTACTGGTGCTTCATGTTTTGCTGTCTGAAATTCTCATACTGAGAAGAGTAAACACATACCATGCCATTTTTGCCTATTATTATTGGATATGTAAAAGCATGACTGTGAGGTGCAGAAGTTTTTGATTTTTTTCCCCTTATGGTCATACAGAAAAGAGTCTCATCGAAAGAGGGGATGTGTGGCCTCTAGTTATTTTCTTGACTATATCAGAGGTCCTAACTTATTTTGTATGAGACATATAAGCATTAGTTTAATTTGTTCTTGATCTCTTTTTGGTATAGATATCTCAGGGGTCTTGGAAGTATGCAGCATCTAACTTTTGCCTTTCACTCTCCTCATCATAAACAAATATTGAATGTCGGCACACAGCACTGGTTGTGGCGTCTTCATGTACTGGGAGCAAAATGTTTAGTTCTATCCCAATCATTTGAGTCCTTGGGGTTGGACCTAGCACAGCAATCAGGTGTCTGTGAGTAAATCAGGGTTCATGAGATGTGAGGATAGTAGGGTTATGTGAGTAATTGTCAGAGAATGATATGGTTTTCTGAATAGAAGGATGTTCTATTGTTGAGTGGTAGAGAAATTGGAGGCAGTGAAGACAACAAATGGGGTAGAAAAGTGTTTTTGTTTAGTCATATCTATAACAATCAATGACCAATGGAGAGCCTATATCACATTGAAAAGGTGAAGTGGAGAGCCTATAAAATATACACAACACGAGTGTTGATCCTCCATAACACTTAAGTTCAAACAGAAGCTTGCACCTTGAGGACAACCTTCGACTTCCATATCTAATTCAGCACAAGTAAAAATGAAAAGTTAACCTAAGTTTAACCTTGCCTCTCTTGTTGTAGATCTATGAAGTTTCAGAAAGTCTTTTATTGTATTTGTCGATGTTGTATGGTTTTTTATTATTACTGAAAATGACACTTGCTAGATCTGACGACTGCCAATAAAGTGCTTATAACATACTTTAAAATCTTATTTGACAGGTTGAAGTTTCAAAGTTCTTTCAGCCAATAAGCGCTTTTGGAAAGTGTGCATCCGAGTTTCGGAGACATAGCCGCATTCTTGTCCACTTCTCTGGGTATTATTGGTGGTGTCGTCTTTTATGCAAGCATCAGATTATTGGTTTAAAGACGAATTCTATGAATAATGATGAATGATAATGTAAAAGCAACTTCTAGTTCCCTACTGTTCTTAGGGATATATGTATATTGATCTGGGTTTTGTGTTTATCATTAAACTGAGCATTTACAATTCTTCAGTAAGTTGAGTTTCTTTGTTCTTCAGGGTTTGTAAACTTTGTATTAGCCAATGGCTTAACAATCTACTGATGCTCGCGTCTTCTGTTAGTCGAAGAGATGGCGGGATCTTCGCCTAAGCCTGCTTCTGCTATCAAACTACTTTTTGTTCCCCTTCTTCTGACAGGATATGTAAAGTAGGCATAGCAAATTAGGAACCAAGATATGGGAACCACAATGGCAGCCCTGCATATTTCAGCGCCAGCAACTTTTAAGTAGCAGAACCACCAACGGGGTAAAAGGCCAAATTCGCCATCCTTGGATAACATCAACTCAACAGTATTACCAAACACTTGTGAACTTGGTCTATTCCACCCTGCCCTGTAAGTGTAGGGCTGTGCCAGGCTTGGCATATGTTCAATAAATGGGCTCGAGTGAGTTTGGATTGAGTTACTGGCACTGCCTTTATAAATTGGCCAAAAAGCCGTGTCCTTGTCTGTTTGTTTTCAGGGCTGGACGAATTGGGCCAAATTGGTTGTCCCATCCTTCCATGATTAGTTTTGTCGCGGTTCATTTCAACTACACAATGTTGAATTTCGTAGGAACTAATTAAATAGTAATATATGAGGGGAAAACGATGAAATTAACTTGACCTAAGAAAATATTTGCAACTTGAACGAGTTAGTGAGTCGACTCGGAACCCATACTAATTAATATTTACTAACCTTCCCCAGTTAAGCTCAGTAATATGGCTGAGGGGAGTGGGGAGATATGATGTCTACCCATCCTTAACAGGTCCACATAGCTGACTTGGCCATCTCTGTTTACATTTACAGGGATACATGGACATGGATTCTCCCCAGAGATTTCTGCACCTTCTGTTCTTCTCTGACATTTTCTCTCTCCACCCTCCACTGGGGTAAGCCCCAATCTCTTTATTCCTTTTAAAGTTCCTTTTTTATTTCTGTATTTATTTACTCGCATCTCTATTGCTTGTATTTTATGGAATTTCTTAAGGCAATCCAGCAATTGTGAAACAGTTACAATGAATTCTATTTTTGCTGCTGGAATTTAATTTCACAAAGAACCCAGATGGTAATTTTGGTACCCATATGGAATCAGTTACTGTGTCATGTGAGTGGTTCTACTGTATACAATAGGAACAGGGGAAATGAAAGAACCAATATACATTTCATGCTGAAATCCAGAGGAATGAATGAATTATAGTCTCTCCTGTAGAAATAATTAATGGAGATAAAGGGGCCAATAGAGGATCTACATAAAAATAGTGCTACATAGGCAAAGTCTAATTTATCTTTCTTCTTCAACTGACCAGAAGTATAATCTCCATTTTTCTAAAAAAATTTGAATTGGGGGATAAATTTTTTTTTTTCTTTTTACATGGGGAATGGTTGTCTTCCCATGCCCAAAATGCAGGTCCTCCACTATCCACTAGGAGAAGGAAGGAGAGATTTCNCAAATTGCTATTTTTTCTGTATTGGGAATAGTGTTTGAACTCAGGATTAGGGAAACTTTGTGCTTGAGCTAGAAATTGGCTAAGTTTTGTGCTTGTGCAAGATGAACAAACTTTTCTCAAAGTAGTTGTCTATTGAGTATAGATTTGATCTCAGAATTGGTGAAAAAAATTGTGTTTCTCCAACTTCTGTTTTTCTTCAGATAGCAAACTATTTAGGGCTGTTCGGTTTTAGTCTTGCTTGCATAACTTAGTTGCTCCTAACTGACCGAAGATATTGCTACCATCTATGTTGTTTGAACTACTCTTTGTTTGGCATGTTGCATGTGTCTGGCATGATTGCACAGTACTTCTGTGATATGCCAAGATCTTAATATGGGCTTCAGGTGAGGGAGAGTTGGAACTCATGCATGGAATTTATTTTATACTCCCGAGCTCAAAATAGCAACCCGAGCTCAAAGTATGCAACATCCATTAGCATAGCACCCCATTTCTTTCATACATGTGTTGTACCTGAAATTAAAAATGATTTCTTGATGGAGTCATGATGTCAGAATATCGTAATTCAAACATCTGATGACAATATAAGCGTCTCTAAATTATTTTAGTCACAAAGAGCTATGTTGCAGTAAAAACAGAAGGATGGCATGTCAAAGTCAAGTGAAAATGTTGCTGTCTTAGTAAAGGTGAAAGGACATCCCAAATTCGAAGTTTAGGAGATAAAGGGAGGATGATTTACTTAATTTGACTCTAAACTACTAATGAATATGTGCCACTACTGGTAAGTACATATAGATTGTGAGATGAATCAAACTTGCTTCACCTATGGCTCAAATGATATAACTTCTCTGATTGATTCAAGAGTTAAACTAGGTTTTTCCTGTCTGCTTTCACTATCCTGTATGTTCTACTACTTATCCAATATCCAACAATGAGACAAACTGTGAAAATTAAAATATAGTTTCCAATCACTTTCCATGACTCTATAGAAGAGAAAAATGCTAGCAAGCTATTTGCATGAAAATCTTTGTTGTCTAGTTATGTTTAGATGAATTTGGCCAGAAAAGGAATATTGATGCTTAGGAAAACTTAGAAGTTTGTTTGAGCAAACAGCATAAGCTACTCTTGTTAACTAAGTAGAAGTAGGGTAAGTTTTAGAATGACTTTGTAATCAATTACAAACAAAAAGGATATTTGGTTATTTTAGAAATTAAGCTGTTAAACATTCTTTAGTAATATATAATATATATGTGTGTGTGTGTGTGTGTGTGTGTGTGTGTGTGTGTGTGTATATATATATATTTTGCAGGAATGGGAGATTGAATCCTGGTCTTAATGATTTGTAGGTGATCTATAAAGTCTGTTGATTTTTTTAGCTTGAGCTGATGGTGAATCACAACAGTTTGAAGGAATCCCTCCTTGGGAGTTCCATAGATCCTTCACATGAACACCGTCAAAGGGATTTTGTCAAGAGAAGAAAATTTCGCCGGTCTAGAAGTGCCCCTCTCATGGAACATGTACCTGGAGAAGCAAATGGTGCTACTTTTACTGATCAAAGTTCTGAATCCCAAAGGGTGAGTCTACATCCGAGTTTAAGAAAAATAGGGCCATTCTTGTCCATTTACTTAGGTATCGGGGTTATAGTCTTTTATGCAATCAGGCATCAGATCAGTGGTATAAAGACAAATGAAATAGTCGATGCTCTCTATTTCTGCCTGGTCACCATGACTTCAGTCGGATATGGAGACCTCGTTCCAGAGAGTGACCTTGCGAAGCTCCTTGCTTGTGCTTTTGTCTTCTCAGGGATGGCATTATTGGGCTTGATCCTTAGCAAGGGAGCAGATTACCTCGTCGAGAAGCAGGAGACTTTGATTGTCAGAGCACTGCATATGAGTAAGAAACTAGGTCCAAGTGACATTATGAGGGAAATTGAAACAAACAAAACAAGATATAAGTTTGTCTCGGTCACAATAATTCTGTTGATCCTCATATTCACTGGAACAATCTTTCTTTTTCTGGTTGAGAAGTTGGATTTTGTTGATGCATTTTACTGCGTTTGTGCTACCATCACAAGCCTGGGATATACTGGCCGCAGCTTCTCGACTGAGGTAGGCCGTGTATTTGCGGTTTTCTGGATTCTGGCAAGCACGATATGTTTAGCACAGTTTTTCTTTTATGTTGCTGAACTGAACACTGAAAAGAGACAAAGTGCCCTGGTCAAACATGTCCTTACTCGACAAGTAACGAATGAGGATCTTGAGGCAGCTGATATTAATGATGATGGAGCTGTTGAGTAAGTGGCTCTTCTCCTCACCACCTTCATTTCTCATTTGGGAATTCTCATAATCTCATTACTTTTGATTCCGTGAAGTCTGAAGTAACTTTAGAGGCCATTTAGCTTGATTTCTTGAATTACGAGTTTCTGCTTTATTAATTTTTCCTACCCTTTCCCCTCCTTGTTCACTTTCTCCTCACCTACAGCTTCTAAGAAACGAGAATGTTTATAGAATTAGAAACTAAAGTGGAGCTTTAATTTGTTGCCCCATTGAGGTTTCTTTGGAGCTCTTGGCGGAGGAGGAGGAAGTGGAGGGGGAAGAGACTTGTGAAGGAGAAGCTCAAAATCTTATAAACTATACTAAACAGCCTCTAAATAACTAGGATGGTTAATCTTTATGCACTCACAGTTGCTCATTAACTTCCAAGTAAATTTAGTGCTTCCATTAACTGTTTTACTGTGGGTTATGCATTCTTCCACTTGCAGTGCTGCTGAGTTTGCTTTATATAAGCTCAAAGAGATGGGGAAAATTACTCAAGAAGATATATTACTTGTAATGGAAGAATTTGAAGAGCTGGATGTTGATCAGTCAGGAACGTTGTCGCTGTGTGATATAACACTAGCTCAATCATCTCCACAAGCTACAGAACAAAGTTCTGTTCCGGAGAATACCTGACATGTACAGTTGTGATTCAATGTGTTTACATTTCTCTGCTTAACCAAAATTGTTCTCATAGTCATTGAATACGTCTGAAGCCAGTTACTGTTATTTGTCAAGCACAGTTTCTAAGGTTTCTCTTGGTTTGCTTTTTTTGCTGTTGGCCATTCTTTCTGATACAACATTTTGGATGTGAATGTGACTGTTCGTTTTACAGAATGTGTATGCATAGAAGCTTGAATTTTGAGGAGTTTATCTATAGGATATGAATTATTATGATATTTCTTAGCTTCTGTTAGCTGTTGTTGCCTAAAATGCCACTGTTATTTGCTTTGGATTACATAGATTCCACCATTCTTGCTTTCTCCTGCTGTTGCTGGTCCGTGAGACTGTGACTGCAAGATTAATTGATCATTTCATGCGCTTCAGTGCTCATTATCTTGTGAGAGAATGTAAAATTATTTTTCTTTCTGTCTAGGTATATGTACTTTTTGATCTGGGCCATGTGTTTATCATTAAACTGAGCTTTTAGGTTCTTCAGCAATTCAAGTCACTTTGTTCTCCGAGTACTCAACAGTCTGCTGCATGCTGCTGGCGTTTTACCGTGCTAGTCTGTAGAATTTCGGTTCTACCAACTCGATTGCTGTTGGTCAAGGAGATGCATAGCAGAGTTTCCACCTAAAGAAGTAAAGTCCTTCTAATCCCAGACATTTTGTCCATCGACATGATTATGATGAAGGCACTTTTAAATGCAGCTGCATCAGGCCAAGATTCAATAGTAACTGTATATCCTGCTGATCAAGCATATCAGCATTTGTAAGCCTATGATCAAGCAGGAGGATGAATTGAATCAAATTTCACTCCATTCGATATCAATCAGTATAGTAAGGAGAGTTCACGATGTCACAATAAGCTCTATACATTGTCACAGTTTCACTTCCGATGATGGTGGTGGCATCTCCTGAAGTTCAAACACACACACGCATAACCCTTCCTCAGAGGTGCTTTTCCTCGACGATAATCCCATTGTCCATTCAGTATTGGAAAACCTGCAACATCAGAAGAACATAAAAAATCCTTAAGTAAAAAGTTCAATCCTTTGGAGCTTAAACCTTTAAAACACCACCAAGCAGAAGCTAGGAGAATGTCACAGAGTGCTTAATGTGTCCTCCTAAGGCGGCCCAGCATGAAATCTGAATATCTGATAATGCAGGTATTGTCGTGCCTTCTCCTCCTGTCTTGATCTCTCTCAATGGAGTAACTTGGAACGACCTTGGATGACTTGTTGACGAGATCAAGGTGGAAGATCTCGAACTCATACCCTCGCAGCACATCATGGCATCATCATAACCAGTACGTACCCAGTTCGAATATTTTGGCTCTCTAAGACAACAATCCTTGTCTTCCTCTTCAGATTTCGAGTTCCTTGGCCGCCTAAGCATCATCGTCATCTTCTTATTGTCATGAATTTGGTCCAAACACACCTTAACCTCCCCAAACCCGACCTTTGAATTCTCCTTAACTTCTCCGTTAAGCACTAAGGAATTGACTAAGGAATTGATTTTCGCTTGCATTGTTACCAAAATGTCTTAACTCAACATTGTCAATAGATTTCCTACATCTGCTTCAATAGTACTACTTGAATGTTCTTCTTCGTATACATCTTCATCGCGAATCGTGACCGGGAAATAACTCGGACTCGCAAAGTACCAAGAGAGCCTCCCAATACTCCACCACTTGTGGAGCTGGCACGGGCGTGCTTTGGTATAAGAATTCGAGGTGCTGTTTTATTTCATCAAATTGGAGCTAACATATCTAATGCAATTTGGGTCTTTATCTTTATTTTATTTTTTGCTATCGGATATTCAAAATTGAGAGAGAGAGGAGTTTTTTTCATGGTTTTTGAATCTCTCACTCCCTCAGTTCCACTAAATTTTTTATATTTGACTGTTTTTTTTTTTTTCTTTTCAGATATTATTATTATTTTAGTGGTACAAAGGAGATGTAGTCATAGGTTATGTGACAAAATTGGCATATACTAGCTGCAAACTGAAAGTTAATACGGATAGTTTTACAAAATTAGTTGTAACTGTAGCTTTACAAATTGGTTGATAGATGAGAGTTGAAAAAACTAACTATAAGTTTTAAATGTTAACTTTTATTGAAATTGTTTTTTTTTTTTTTTTTTTGCCAAACATAATCATGGATGCAAAACATTCATTGTGGAGTAATTTTAATTATTATGAATTGTTGAGGTATTTGCCAAAAAAAAAAAAAAATGAATTGTTGAAGTATAATATTGGCCCACGAAAATATTAAGCTCATTAGGTTGGTCATTGGTTTAAGTGGCCCAAAAATGTACAACCTCACTAAATGGCTCATCTCAAGGCCGGCTCTCATGCACTCCTACTCTCATGACAGATATAAATACCTCACTCCCTTGTATGAGAAGAGACTTTTAGATACACTATCTCTCTAAAAATTCTCATAACTTAATCCACACACCCCACTTGACTTGGAGAACACAAACCACATTGTTGATAATAGGGAGTTCTTTCTTGTGTTTTGTTTTTGGAAGAGGAGTGATCAACTCTCTTAACTTTAATTTCGAAAAGATGAGATTAGGACTCAATCTCACATCAAACCTACGAAATTTAAGCTGATAATAGGTAGGCATTGTGTCCCGTGTCGGGCTCGAATTGTGTGAAAAACTCACAACAACGGGCATCATGAGCCCAACCGCACACTATTTTAGTTTAAAAAATTGTCAAATTTAAAATAACTTGTTAAGCCCGATGCATGAGCATGAGACCCACCTAGTCGTAATGCTATGTTATTAAAGGGCGACGGTTTGAGCAAAACCCACAACCAGCCTTATACGAAATCAACAGAAATCTCGAATTAAAATTACCTCATACCTTAAGTCGATGATTAAAAAAGATATTAAGTATTCTTATTCAAAAATAGGCTATAAAAATTGTCCACTAAAGAAAATAAACTTTTAAAAATAAAATGAAAATCACAATATATCATAAAACTTAAAAGTTAAAACTACTTGTCTTTCTAAAACACTTTCAAATGCTGGTCCAGTGATTGGCTATAAAACTTAAAAGCTAGTAGTACTATTTAAGTCGCAACACTTCCGATCGCATCACATTCGCCACTTCTGTTTTTCATCTCTGTTTTCTAGGGTTGGGTCACCCAATTTCGGTATAGTTTCATTATCATTGTCAATTCTGATCGAAATAAATTTTTTAAAATTCGCATAAATTGGTTTACAAGTGCTCCTGATTTGTATGTGTACTGGGCTTAATCGCCCTTTGATTGTCCAAATCGATGATCGTCACTGTTCCATGGACCCATCCTCAGTGCAACCCACTGCTCCGATTGAAGAAGATGAGTGGGGTATGCCCTCTTTTTGCTTCAATTTTACTTATTTATCTCATCAATCGATTATGAACTTGCTAAGAAAGATTGGTTCTTTGTTTGTTTGTTTGTTTGATGATTTGTTGATTCGTTGATTTTACTCTGGGTTGTTGTTGGATGTATTAAATCAATTTAGACTAGATAACTGCTTTGCCCAGGTTCAGTATTGGTTAATTTCAATTGGTCTTTTGATAATTACTGTATGATTTTAATTCCAGTTTTACTGATAGAATCGGATGAGAGAGGAGATTCTCGGGAAATAGGTGATTTCGAGAATGCTTGTGTATGGATATACTACTTGATAGTTGGAAGTGTTCCCTTATGTAAGTTCAGTGTCTCGTTTCCATTTGTGTTTATCAGCTTTAGGGGAGGTGAATAGAATCTAATGGGTAGGTGATTTAGAAAAAAAATGTGAAACTTTGGTAGGCATATGCATAACTTTCCAATGGGTTTCAGAGGTGAGTTTAGACAAACCCCTCTTTTGTGAAGGATGTGGTTATGGCTGCTTTAGAAGTTCTTTTTGTGATTATGGCGGCTTTAGAAGTTCTTTAAAACAGTAAATGGTGTTCCAGAGTTTTTAGTTAATTTTATGTTTTTGTTGACTGATTATATGTGCTATAGCGCTTCTTATGCTTTAATCCTTGAACAAAGTCAATGAACCATTTTTTTCTTCAACTTTCACATTCAAGAATTTCTAATCAAAGTAAGTAGCTTTCAAATTATCTTTGCAAATAACTTAACATGAAGTTGACCGTCACTGTCAATTGCTTCGAGGGGAATGGGTTAGACATTTATTTGGTTGAATTCTAGGCTTTTCATCTTCCACATTCATGAAGAAGTTAATTCAGTTGCCTGTCTTTTTCCCTCATTTTTCCTCTATGCTCAGAGTGTTGATTGCCTGTTTTTGGTTGATGTATGCATATGAAAAAGATCAAGTTTGAAATGGTATTGAGTTTTTGTAGTCCAACTTTGTGGAATTCTGTTTTTCATCATGTGGCATTAGTGAGCCTGTTCTTCTTCCTCAAGAGACAAGACTCGGACGTCATTGTATCTCTCATCATACTACATTATTCTTACCTCATCTTTCATATGTACATATGTGTGTAATGTGACTATATTGAACATAAATGAAACTTTTAAAAACTAACTGATTTTATCAAAGATGATATAGTTCATCGGCTTCATCCAAAGGTTGTTTTAGATTGAGGAAGATCAAAAACTGTTCCATAACCTTGTTCACTAATCAGAATGTGTGTTGATTCCTCATCATGTGCTTGACAAAGGGAGGCCATTAGTTTTAAAGTTTGCATTGCAATGTTATTGTGGGTGCATGTATGTGAGAAAAGTGAAAGCTTGCATTTTGTGCGATGGGAAATATTGCATTTGGGATTCATCTTAGATATATCATGTACATATTTGTGTTTTAGTGTTTTTTTGTGTCAGCATTAGTTTTATATTCGAGGAACCTCAGTCTCAGCTTTTGAAATGCGACGTTGTGAACTTGTTCGAGTTCACTGCATGTTTTGTTGGGCTCTCGACTATAGTTATTAGAAGGTCAAACCTTGGCACTGTATACAGATGATGCTGTTCTACATCAACCTGTGAGTAAACTGTTTCAATATCATGCTGGAGTTGCTTTCAGGAAATTATACCACTACTAATTGACTAATAAAACTATATATAATGTGACAACTTGGAATTATCCACTTATGGTTCTGGCAGATCTCTCATGCGAGGTCAATGTCTCCCACTGAATGTCTAAAAGGGTTTTGGCTTGTGGATTTTAGATCTAATTCATTCAAATTTGTCTTCATATATGCATGATTTGAATTCTTTCAGATTTGTTCTTGCAATTTTAATGGGAAATAAATATATTACGGTCTTTAATTGGTTCTCTGGCAGACACTGAAGGATTTGTAATTCCGAGCTTGGGAATAGAAAACCCGGATCAAGATAAATATGATGCTCCAAAAGCAGTAGACTCCAAGGCTCCTCCCATTACGGTGAGCTAATGACTTCTTTTGTGGATTGCTTGCCAAGATGTACTAGTTGAAACTGGAATCAAATAAACTACAGCATTTTGTCCCCTCACTTGTGAAACCCTTGTTCTTGTTCTGCTTAACCAGGATAAGCTGGAACAGATCTACTTAGGACCCCACGGTGCTCCACCTCATCATCCAAAGCAACCAGACGCGAATACTTCCAGCCGTAAGCAGCGTTTCAAGCAGAAACTCAAGGAAGCGGATAAGAAGTCGAGTAGCACTGGGCGGGAGAACAAAGTAGAGCTCTTAAAAGAGCTTGTTGGGGGCAGTGGTAATAAGGGTAGTGGCAACATGACAAAGGGTGCGATGAAGGATTGGCTTGACCCACACTGCAATGAGTCCCAGTTTGAACGAAGGCACCCTCACTGATTTGAATACTACTTTATTGCAACTTCGGGTATTCCTAATCGTGTTTGTTTTATATTAGAGAATTTTAGACCTCTCCATAAGTAGCAAAAAGCATACACACGATGTATTCTAAATATAAACTTGTTTGTGGTGAAGTTGTAGCGACACCTTATCTTTGGTGTGGGTCAGCGTTATATGATATGTGTTTGAATAATGCATCTAGAATTGATAGATGAGCATTGCTTGCCTTGAAGCAATCACAGTGCTTACTGCATACAACGCCTAAACGCCTGGACTTGTGGTTTATATGTTCTTCCCCTCAACCAATTCATCAGCTGTGGCACAAATTGGTGTCTGCAACTCCACTCAACCGAGTCCTCGACAGTGAAGGAAGGCTGATAAGTTACACTCGGGAAAACTGATCTGGATCCGATTACCATAATCAAACGACCCGACCCAACCGTACCCGAAATAAGATGACCTGACCCAAAGTTTCATTGTTCATATAGATTTGCAACAACAAATGCAAATGTGACCCAAGCCATAATCAAACCGAATATTTCATAAACCAAGTATGACCTAATTTGTAAAACACAAATTATCATATCAGGCAGCCTGATATATCAGGCGGATAGTACTGGTGGCCTGTAAAATAGTACTGGTAAGCCAAAAATTTGTACTGACGACCCAAAAACAAGTATTACCTTTTCTCTCAATCAGTATCACTCCAGTACTGATTTTTACTTACCCAGTACCACTTTTTATTTGTCCAGTACTCGCCTGATATATCAGGCTGCCTGAAACAAGAGTTATTGTTTGTAAAAACCCTGATAAGTAGAATGGAGCAATTGGTGAGCCGAGGGGAACAATCTCCTGTCAGTCGTGGCAAATTAGAAGGCGCTTGTCGCGAGATTTGTAGGCGCTTGTCGCGAGATTTGTAGGGATGAGGAAAGGTATTATTTCTACATTAATCTCACTGACCATTGGAGCGGACTTGCATGCTGAGGCTGAGAGAATGGCAGGTTGATCTCCTGGATTTACTGCTCACAACTCACAAGGTTGAAATTTGATGGTGATAATAAGCCAATGTGACTTAACATCCCCGAAATTGTCTGTCTCTGATAAATTATGACATTTTTCCTAATGCTAATTCTAATTCCAAGCTCAATCATCAAAGATAAACCTTTGGCTTACATAATGATGCAGCTATTAACTGGATTTTTAAACAAAGTTCTGTGAAGTTACTGATTCATTCACAACTAATAGAAATTCTCTATCCAGAAAGAAAAAGAAATAAAGAAAATAGTGTTTGACTATTCATATAATGTAAATCGAATAATATTAATTCTACATGGAGGAAGTAGCATCCAGTCACTCATAATCGAGTATGACAAAGTGCCCTGAGCATACATTAGGAAGTTTTGGAGATCTTGCCAAAAAAAGTTCTACATGAAAACATAGGAAAGGGGATCCTATGACTATTCATAAAGCACTTCCCCCAGAACTTTTGGCTCCAGCAAACTAAATTGATTTGGATCTTTGTCCGACTCAGCGACTTGGTTGAGCTCATTTTGTGAATTTGATGGGCGACAAAATCCAGCTTGAGCGATTCTCCACTACAACCTGAAGCGTTTCCTTCATGGTTCTGTTCTCAAAAATGAGCTAGCTGCACTGTGGAAAACAAATCCACTTTTAGTTCTTCACTGATGCAGCTGCTGCTTGCAGTATATCTGGGCTACCTTACACCAATGACAATGAGAGACACTAATACCGAGCACTTTTAAATTTTGCAGCTACCCGTGTTTTTCCATGCCTACTTTCGAAATATAGGATAGGGATGATAAGCATCCTTGAACTTTTCATCAAATTTCTGAGAAAATTTAGAAGTTTTTGCTCATTCTGAGAGGAAGATTGTTGGTCCATAAGTTGGCCTGTAAGGTATCCAACGAAGAGTTATCAATGACGAGAAATGACAAGAACACTAACCACTCAATCGTGAAAGCCCATAACAAACTCTCGACGCCCAAATTGCCACAGGCAGTCAAAGCTTGCCTTTGATGGCCCATCTTCTTAAAACTGAAGAAAGAACCTTGGGCAGAACAAAAATGTAGTGTAAACTTCTGCGGGATAACAGTATGCACTTCCATCTCTAGCAGAATAAATCAAATGCATTCTATTGATGAATCGATCTCAACCATATCAAAGGCCAAGAAATTCCAAATCAGTTGCAGATGGTGTCAAACCCAGTTGCGAGAGGTACTCGGCCTTGTAAAACCTACTCAGATGCCTCATCCCACTGTCACATAAAATTGTTACAATAGTATGGCCTGGACCCAGTTTCTGTGCCACTCTAACAGCTCCAACACAATTCATCGCTGAAGAACTGCCTAAGAAAAGCCCGTCATTCTTCAAGAGGTACCTGAGAGTGTTCAAACCCTATGCTATGAGAGAACAATACTTTATGGCGTAAGGGAAGAAGATTAAGACTGTGTTTGGCACAATTAGTTGTACCTGTGATGCAACAGCTCAAAACTATAAGTTGTAGCTTTTTCGAAAGTTTGGGTGAGTAGCTTTTCAATTTATTTATTTATTTTTCGTGGATAAAAAAGCTGCAGCTCCTAATAAAACTTGATAAAACAAAGTTTATTTTAGTGAAAGCTTATTTTTGAGTTGAAAAGGCCAAAGCTCCTCAAACAGTTTCACAAAGCTGCTTGCCAAACATAATTTGATATTTCTATAAATGGGTAAATAATGCAAAGAGAGAAGACAAGGGCAAACCTAGACATCTCGACAGCTTCCTTGTCTGTGCCTCGGAACGCGCCATCTAGCTTCACCATCATGAAATTCTGTGTTAACCTGTTAATCCCGATCCCTTCGGTTATAGTGTCAAAGGGGTTCTTTAGCCTCTTTCCTTCAGCCTCCTCCTTTGTGTACATGACTCCCCTCGTTACTCGATTGTATAAACCAGAGCCAGGAGGGTCGATAAGGAAGCACTTAATATTTGCATTTTGATCCTGTTTAGTAAGAAGGCACAATTTAGTTTCCTTCAGCGGTACAAGCAAATACTTCCTCTGTTCACTAATAACAGGCCACTTAGCAAAGAGGAAAAATTCCGTTTAATTTGCCATTTTGTGTCTTTCAATATGAAAAATGATGAACTTCCTATACTACCTTTCATTTGCAGTTATCATGTGACTCTTCTATAAACAGAATGGAGGAAGAGTCATTGGAACTTGTCAGCTTTTATTCGGGGAAGTCTGTTTTAAATGATTAGCTATTAGGAAAAGAAGCGACTAATTAGTAAAAATATCAAACAGCAGATTTTACCTTGAGAAACTGAGAGACACCAGCCACTGTGCCTCCTGTTCCTGCTGCAGCTACAAATGCATGCAATGTCCCTTCAGTTTGCTCCCAAATTTCAGGTCCTGTACCCTCATAATGGGCTCGAAAATTGGCCAGATTTTCAAACTGGTCCGCAAAGAAACCCCCGGTGCAGTCGCTTGAAAATACGTTATTTTCCTTCTCTTCCTTAAATGATTCACCATTAGGTTGCTCCTGACCATTTCCAGGCTTCTGATTATTTTTCCCATGCTTACCTGCCAGTTCATTTGCTTCTGCTGCCCGTCTTCGAGCTACATTGACGAAGTGGTCTCTGTGAGTGATCGACACTGGTCTGACCCGCTCAACAGTAGCTCCAAGGGCTTCGATAATCTGAGACTGAAAATAATATTTTTTTTGGAAGGGAAAGTATCTTAAGGGAATGAGAACACTGGTTGAGCCTATATAGAGATTTCAGAACAGAAATTTTGCATAATAAAGGAAGCAAAACACATACTTTCTCAATGGCAGCATCATCTGGGATTACAACATGACACTTGCATCCATAAGCAGGAGCGACTGTAGCAAGGCTAATAGCAGTACTTCCAGCACTACCTTCTGTGACCACTCCGCCTGGAGCTAGTTGGCCTGAAGCAAAGGCCTGTACAAATGCCAGATATCAGGGGTGAGGAGAATGACATTGATGAACAGAAAATCGCAGAACTCATTCATCATGCAGGAAATGCCAGAACACAAACCAATAGAAAGAGAGGTGCAAGTTCCTTTTTTAGCGTCCTTCCATAGAATTCAGAAGATCATAAAAGAGATGGGAGTATTGTTTGAAACGTAACATAGCTCTAAAACACTGCATAACTTTTCCTAGATGTCGTCTCAATTGCAGAAAAGTTAAGTGGTTCCAGTTTCACCTTAATTACTGCCTCATTTCCAGAGAAAAGTTGAACGACATTCTGGAGAAGTGGTCATAACTATTAAGAGCTATTGCTTCTAGTTTGCCAAGATTACAGTGTAATTCTTGAAGATCTCTCGCTGTAGCTTACTCATGCGCTCTCCTACTATCCTCCCCCAGCCATTGACGCATACAGTGAATATTATGAAATTTAAAAATGAAGACATAGATCACTTGCTGAGCAGGTTAACTCTTGTACACAATTGAAGAAAAACAAGATAGTCACTTGCTTTCCAAAGCTACCCTGAATAAGGTGATAATTTATGGACGGCTTAAAAGAGGAAGATTATGAGAGTGAACAAGGGAAGTTCATCTAGCATTTCGTAGATTTCAGATACAAGTGGAAGAAGCATCTACAGCATAAACAAGAGCATATTGAATTGCTCACTGACATTCAAACTTCATAGTCCACTATAACTGCTGGTCATAAGGGGATTCAGTCCTTAACTAATTTCCTCATTGCCCTACTATACATGTTATAGTTGACCTGTTCAACTAGCAACATGAATAATATCCTCATAACCTAATTAACTTATCTTGTCTATCCTAAAATAGCACACAGAACTCAACTCTTGTAATTAAGCTTTTGTGTCCATGGCAATTATGAGTGTACAAGCACATGTTTACCACACCTAGTAGGTTTTCCTCCCGATTCGAAATGTTAATATATTTTTAGCATGTCTTAGTCCCCAATTTTGAATAGAATACATTGGGATAGAACAAAAAGTTAAATAAATAACATAGGACATAAGTATAGTCAAAGAGATAACAACAGCAGAAACTAGAACATTGCTAAATCTCTAGATTTAATCGACAATACATCAAAATCAAATTGCTGCGGTATTCAATTTGCACATATGATATTGAGAAATGAAATCAAAGTAAAAGACTTACAAATTAGCTTCAAAAGTAGTCCTCGACCAATACGAATCACACTAAATCAAAGCACGTACACATGAAATTAGTTTAACATACCTCTTCTATGATTTTGACAGCAATCCTATCCTTCACACTTCCCCCGGGATTCAAAAATTCAGCCTTCCCAAGAATCTGGCCAACAAAACCAACAACATTTAGAACCAGAGTGTGCTTTCAATAATCAACTACAGAAAATCCTCAATCAGGTCAGCTCAAAGATAATAAATGTAACTAGAAATCAACAAATGCACAATTAAGATCCTCTATGGGTTACTACTTCCTAAACAATATGCCCAACAAACTGAACTAATATATGCTTATATGCTTAAATATCCCACCTAAGTAAGCATATGGAGACACTCAGACACCCACATCACAAAACTCCTACAGATTAATCACTAAACTCAGCTCATAGATGCAGTACATGAAACTAAAAATCAATCAAAAGCCCAAGTCACCCCACCCCACAAAATGAGCTCTCTCAAAAAACACCCCAACAAAGCAACCAAAACCAAGAACTAATATATGCATAATGATCCACCAAATTAAAAACCCAAGCAACAAAATCTGAAAAAACTCAATCTTTCCCAAGAATCACCCAACAATAGTCAGCAAATTAACAACTTCATATGTTCCAATGATCAATCCATCAAAAGCCCACCAAATTTTTTTCAAAAAAACAATCATTCAAGCTGAAAGAGAAGAGGAGTACCTCGCAACCAGTGGCATCAGAGAGGCTGTTAATTCTGATTAATGGGGTGTCCCCAATAGCACCAACGATCCCTCTTCTTGATTTTTTAGCCGAATTGGGTTTACGGATTTTTGGTTTGTGAACCTTGGAGGTTCGCTGGTTGAAGAAGAAGTAAGATATGGCGGCTAAGGAGAGAGAAAGAGCTGCTACGCTCACAACAACAGCGCTGCCATTGTTGCCGCTCAGTCTCACAGACGCCATTGCTGCGCTGCACTTGGTGGGTCAAACCGTTTGCACCGTTTTTAGCATTTGAAGTTTGCACCCATCCCAAACCCCAATTGGGTTATTGAACCTTTTTCACATTTGGATCAACCATTGTTGTATTTTTATGATTGGGTTTTTGTTTCAATTTGTGGATCATGTGTTGGGTCCAAGGTGCATTTCTTTTATACTGGGCTTGTTGGGCTTGAATTTGAACAATGTGTGCCTGAGTAGCCTAACTCTGTAAGGTCACTCACTTCAATATTGCCTCCATCTCTTCCAATGTTTATAGTAGTACTTTATAGTGTGCACCCTGGAATAAAGATTAAAGGTGCACATTTTTAGAGAAGTCGAAACTGTTGGTCCTCGATCTGTCGCTTCTAATGGAGTTGGACTACGGTACAAGGGTAGCAAGTTTGAGTTGAGTCACTTAAGAATATTGGATTGAATATACGTATCTTTTAGACCCAATAGCATCCTATAGTTTACCCTCTCCTTCCCTGATCATCCCAGCCCCTCAACCCCTCCCACACTCACCTTCCTTACCCTAGTCCCCCGGCCATCCAAAGATAACTTTTTTTCATTTTATTTATTCTAGTAGTCTTCCATAAGATCTAGCCGGCCAGAATTTTCAAGTAACTCAGTAAAAATTGATATAAATAACAGTTATAAATGGGGAACAAATAGTTTGAACTAGAATTTATCAAAAGTTATAATTATTTGAACCAACGTACACAGCCGCATTTTTAAAAAATCCAATTATGATGAGAACTGATTTAAAAACTCAAGTGGGAGCAGAAATCTACTAACAAAACCCGCTATATGCAAATTATTGACTACAGTTGGAAGTAGGTATTTGCCTACACCTGAAGGATGCCCAACAACTGCAACTTCATTATTTACCACATGCAACCTCACTGTCAAACACCTGTAACAACTTTATTTTTCTAATTGTAATTTCATTATAATCATAATGACATTGCACATATTTTACAATGAAGTTGCAGGTGGTGAATAATGAAGTTATAGTAGTTGGAGCGGCCTCCAAATGTAGGCAAATAGCTACCTCTCGCGTATAGGCAATAATAGTTGCCCGTTATAGGCTATTGATGTCTTTTTTATGTGACTTTTTACGTAAGGTAAAGGAAAGACACACATCGGCCCTAGGACTAGCTACCAATACTACAAAAGAGAGTTTGACAAAGTAGTGCGATCCTCCAAACACTTTGTTCACCAACCTAAATTTGGTGATTGGGTGGTGGTCTGCAACTTCAAGCAACCAAAGAATCTCTTCATTCTAACACCAGCAGGCAGCAGCCTTAGAGAGAGAATCATGAAATCATTCTAAAATGAGGAAAGATGATAAATAGATCATCAGATAATATACCTTTATCTCAGTGCATGCTCCAAGTTATGTTATTATGCCTTAGATTCCCTAAAATGTATATCTTTGTTACCCAAATAAAAGAAGATTGAATCTCAGAACATATACTACACAATAGCTAAACTGCAAAAAATCTGACTTGTTCTTTCTCTTTTCCTTTATTTCCTTTTGTTTTGGCTTTTACACTTTCTTTTTCTTATAGTATAGCTTACTAAGTTAAAACTACCCAATTTGCATGCATCATATGCAACGTATCACTCCACATGAACAAATATGCACACATGCGTTGCTTAACCCTTTCACACACTCAATTCCTCGCCAATCCAAACACTTCGATCTTGCTTTTTGTCAATATAAATAAAGAACAAACCATAATTCGTAAATATATTCTACGTTGTTCGGAATATTAAACTGATGTTAAATGGTCTAAACTACAATGTTGTGTGAATGTTGGTTAATAATTAATTGGCAAAATTGTAAATTATGCGCTTAATATGTTTGGTGCTGTTAAATTAAGGTCATCCTCTGATGTAATTTGATGAAAGACCTTATCCTAATCCTTATCATCGAAAGGCAATGAAAAGAATCTATCAATATAGACATAAAGTATAAATCATGCATATTAATAATTTTATAAGTAACAAAATGGCCGGAGATTATGATACTTATAAATAATATTGTATTCATGTAAAGTTTTCTTCAACATGGATTTTATCCTTTCCGAATTGAAAGTAGATCAAATAGGGTTCTACATGATATGATATGTACCGAAATATGTTGTTTACTTGGTTGAAACTCACTGATGGATTGAAGTAAACAATCTTTTGAAACTGTTACATAATCAACCGTGTCAACTAGACCTTTAGGTTTATTTTATCCATCAACGATATATACTCCTTAGTCCTCAACAACAATATATATTTCCTATGCTTTGAATGAGAAAAAAATGCATTCTCAAATTGAATACTATGAAAACGATGCTTATGAAAATAGCCTATAAGTAGTGACAAGATGACATAGATGTACATGTACCCAGCTATACAAAGCTAGATAGTAGGTGTATATATTTAGGCCATTGACAAACTTTAAACATAGTTGAAGTTTGGCATAATGTATACATACAAAAATTACCACGTCATTGTTAGATCTCATTTCCTTCAAAAAGGTGAGGTAACAAAAACCAATGGTGAGCACTTAGAACGAACAACCGACAGTGCAGTGATGTAGACAAAATACATGTGTTTAAAAGTTTCTTGCTTTTGGCCTGTGAAAATTACTCATTTGACCACCAAAGGTGAAAATACTACTATTGTTAGTTGATTTTCATTTACCTAGTTGGTTGAACTTGAACATTGGCATAATGGTGTTGAATTTTATGTCATTAGACTGAGAATCAAAATCATGGCACTTTAGACAACAAATAAGAAGTGTGGTGCCTACCCAATATGCATTAGCATTAGGTGAATTATAGTGGGGCTATACATCTAAGTTGGATTATTAAGAGACATAATTACTTTTTCTCGAAGGAGTGATTACAATTCGAAGTAATAATATTATATCGTATGTTAGATTCCGCCCATTAATAAATTGCAAATCACTTTTGTCCGTAGTTAACAATTCCCTCATCTTTTCACAATCTTTTCACATGGAAATCCCGAACTCGAAGCTGAGCCGTAACTCCCTTGTGCGAAGACACGGGAATATTGGTGACGGTGAGCTATTGTTCATTTTGATTTGAGGTGCATAATTTACCTTGTTCTTGCATCATCATATGTTTCATTTCTTTTTTATGAAATCCACATTAAATGTTCTTCCTACTCGATTTCCTACTATTGTACACTCAAAACTTATAAAGAACAACATATATTACATGTATGTATTCAAGTATAACTAATAAAGCTAATGTTAAACTATTCATATTTAGTACTATGTTAATATTTTTATTTGTGGTTTGAAATGGAGAAATATGCCAATTGGTATAACAATAGATTAGATATAGGTTATATTTAGCAAACTAATTTTTAACTGTGAGTTGTAATTGTAAGCTTTAGCTGTGAGATTTACCTTTGATCTTTTGGATGAAAACTTGTTTTGATATCTTTCACATTTGGAGCTTTTGTGAGCTTTTGACCCCCTTCTAAAAGTCAAAGCTCTAGCAAAAATTACTCCATCCAAACAAAGCTTTTGAGAGCTTTCAATGTTCGAAAAGTTAAAACTCCTCCCAAAAACTCCCAAAAGTTACCTGACAAACAAGTATATAGAGTATGAGTAGTGCTACATGAATTTTCACTCAAGTGCAATTCGTAACCATGAGGTTTGTTTTTTATTTTATTTTATTTTATTTTTTTATCTCCCTCACTTTACCTGATGTGATAGCCATTATTTGATATTTACATCCATTATTATCTTTTTCATATGTATTCGCTTCATTATACTCCATTTTCTTCTCATTGTGAGAATATTAACATATGGACATGGATAGTAATTAGTAGTGTGTATCAAACCATCAATTAACATGTTAATTATGTATTGATCTCTCACAAATAAATACATATTTCGTCATTTATTCACAATAGAGAATAAGGAATGTCTTGATTACTACATGGAATCACCTACTCAATGAGAAATTATTGTATGGTCCCGGACCATTGGTCCCTTCTCTCACATAATGAAATATTTACCATATCTTTTGTGGGTGGTTTGGAAATGCTTCCATAATTATGTGAGAGATGGAGCATTGGTCCCGGACCATGTAATAATTGCTCCTACTCAATGTGCTTCATGCTTAACAAATGAATCAAAGCCTTCAGATGACTCAAAGGTTCCCAAAATCCATGAATTCTTAATGTGCAATGATTTCAATCAAATACAATCTAAATTTCATTAAAGAGGGATACTAATATAGTGAAAATCACATTTTATTTTGGTGTTGATGTAATACACATTTAACATTGATGAGGGGCTTTTAATCTAAAGAGTTAATCTATGAACAAATAGAAAACAGCAACATGGGCAAAATTGGAAACAAATCAAAACTACCCCTTATAAAAAGTTAAAAAAATCACACACATGAAAAAACAGGGGATCAGTAAAACACAAAAACAGGGGAGAAACAGAGAACTGAAATCTCAAACCCAAAAAAGTCATTTTTTTTTTTTTTTTTTTACAGCCCCAAGCCCCCAACATCACCTCAGAGAATCTCTGCAAAGCAAGCTCATCTCTTTCTCTCTCTCCCCTCTCTCTCTCTCTCTCTCTCTAAATACTCACCAAATACCCATCTGGGTTTAGCTTCTTCTCTTTCTCTCTGTTTCTCTCTCAAAAACCCCAAAAAAGTCTCAAACTTTCAATTCAAACCAAAAAAACCTTAAAATCCCACAACAATGGAGATCTCAGAGCAGCTTCTCAAATTCAAATTCCACTTCATTTTTGGCATAGCTCTCTCTTTCTCCATCTTCATCGCTACAAGAGTTGCTCCCACTTTGCTAGACCTTTTGGCATATTTCTGGCCTCTGTTTGCCTCAACGGCTCTTTTTCTAGCCGTTGTGGTTGTCTTCAGCCGTGTATCGCCACCGGCTACCGATGGTCCCGGTGAGAAAGCCGCCGAAGGGCTCTTGGATTATGTCGCCGGTCAACCGGAAGTTCTCGGTGAAAGTTTCAAATATGAGTGAGTTGATTAACCCCAAAAAAAGAAAAAAAAAAAAAAAGGGAAAATATGTTAAACTCCTCTGTTTTTATGTAGAGTAATTTTAATTTTAATTATCTTTATCTCCCCCCATATTTTCTCTATTTATTTGCTTAGATTTGCTTTTTTAGGACTTAGTATTAGAGATTATTATAAAAAAAATGGAATGTATATTGAAGGGGGGAGATTTATTGTGATAATAATAATGATAATGATAATGTTTCCTTTTTTTTTTCTCTCTATTATTTTGATGTGGGCATCAAAAAGAATCCAAGTACAAAGGTGCTCTTTAAAAGAAGTTAAAAAAAATTGCATTATTTTTGATTTGTTTTATTGGGGGCTCAAATTTGTATGATTTTGTTGGTTTGTATGGATTTTTACATCATCACATGATTGAGGTTGGATTCGTTAATGTGCGCCGGGGTGTGACATGCCCATTGGTCCCCTTTTTGGGATTTGGGGATTTACAATTCTTTACTATCCCATGAATGGGTAGCAAGGTAGTGGGCCTTTTGTTGGTCGACCAACTACAACTAGTCTACTAATTTACCTTTTGGTAAAATGAGGTACAAATGATAATTCAAACAAGTTTCAAATCCGGTGGAAAGATTTTACCAGCTAAACTAGCTTGCATCTTCGTGACATCGTAGTCTATCAGTCTGAATCCTCTGCAATAGTTGGTCCTCTTAGCCATTGTCATAAGCGAGTTATAGATTAGAGCGATAAGGGAAGAGAATTAGAGAACTACTTCTCCGTGTTATATGTGTAGGATCCCAATTGATCATATGTGGTATGATATAGTATGAGTTATAACTATTGTTCGTGAAACATTAAGAGTTGGCAAGTAGCTTATATATTGTTGAGGAATGTATCTAGGAGGCACGACTTAAGGCTCAATAAGTGGAAGTTCTATCATGTCACCTCACTCTTATAGGTGATTCAGACATTATATGAAGCTCAAGACACGACATGATGCACCTTGTGCCACTCAAGAGTCGTCCTCATACCCAAGTCTTTTTTATAATTTAGTTATTTGAGAAACTTTATACGAAACCCTAGTGTTTTTAACAGTTCGATTAGGTGGGTACTACTTTCCCTAAATTTACATGGAACCGTTTTGTTTTGACATCATTTATTTGTTTCTCACTATCTATTTTGGTAGATGCTATAATTCACTATCTAAACCCATCCCGTCCCATATTCACCCGACATTATTCCTTATCCCAATTAACTCCTCATTACCAATAAAAAGTTCAGCAGATAACTATTTGGATATTAGAAAACGTCCTAGGATTTGTTCGTTAACATGAGTGCACCCGACCTCTTATCCCTCTACTTCTTGCTTGAATTATCAACATCTTAATTGTAGGAAAGTGATTAGAGGATGAATGCGAAATTATGAAGAGAGGGAGATATTAAGTGATGGTGGTGAGGATCGAGCTAACATATCAACCATGTATCATGACTTTTTAATTATTGTATACAACCTTTCTACTTGCTCAAAAGTAAGAGTATGAGAGTTCTATCAAAAAAAAAAGTAAGAGTATGAGAGACTAGGAACCTTCTAAATGAGAGATGATGTAATATAAGGAGGACTTGCAGTCTTTCAAACAAATTTTTTTGAAAAAAGGATAACTGTGTAGATCACTCTGATACTATAAGAACTTTATATAGAATGTCCTTAATCAATTTCTTCCCAACAGAATTGGGTATTATTGTGCATGAGCATAGGTTTTAAATTCTCAGCACGAGCATGACATGTATGCAACCCACTATTTTGTGCCTAAGGTCGAGCCAGACAATGTTGTATCCAGACCAAGCTACCATCTCATCCAGACCAAACCATATCAAAATCGTGTTATGTCTCGTACCAACGCAGCTCATGACCATCTTTAATTTATTTACGCAGGCCCCATAAACAGAGAGGTACTATAATTAGATTCTTGAAAGGCCAGAAACCCAGAGACGCACATAGACCATCAATTCAATAAACCGACCACACGATTCTGACCTTATAAGAAAAAAAATACTCATCTAATCAATTGGAAATTAAAATGCTTTCTCGTCATGTTTTCTCGTCACTTTCAAAGCATATGTCATGACTGTTGGGTGTTTGTGATGCTACTGCTAATGAAAGCTGATAATAGTGGGTAAATTAATAATGCACGAGACAAAAATTTCAAAAATAGTACTATCTCGAAACTCGAAAGGCTCATTAATCTTTTTTTTTTTTTTTTTTTTGAGCGAAAAAGGCTCATTAATCTTTGTTAACTGCCAACACAATTGCCATATGGAAATGAGAATATAGTAAGCTCTTTCTTAAAACTTTTTTGGATGGTTAACAAGTGGAATATGTGCTGAAATCAACTAAATAAATAATGATATATGAAAAAAAAATTGTTGATAATTAGAGAAATATTATTAAAATAAAACTAGATTGTAAAAAGCATTATAGTGAAAAAAAAAAGAATTTTTTTTAAACATAAACTAAATTGACTAGATTGAATATGGGGAAAAAATATAATTAAATTGATTTAAATTGAAAAATGAATGATATCAACGAAACTAATAGAGTTATTTCTCCTCACAAGTACTATTTTTTTGGTTATTTTGACTGTAATCGACAAAATTTACCAAAACACCAAGAAAAGAACATGATCAAATCGTGCACCGTATTATAAACATAAAAATGGAGGCTAATGACGTACTATAATCATAATTAATAAATTTAACACACACAAAAACTATTTGATATTTCAACCCATTGATGAGATAATTTGCAAATTGTGTATATCCTAGCCTTTCAAGATTTTGTATGCACCAAAATCAGCTTAATTTATGAAGGTAGTACTATGTAGTGACTGAGTGAGAGCAATTGGATCATGAGTCACATGACATTTGGTTAAGTTAATGGGACCAAAATTGGTCCCTATCAACAAATGCTTGTTGAGGGTAAATTTCGGTGAAGGACCAACAAATCGTACACTCATAGTGGGGACAAATAATGGTGTCAACATCCTCATCTTCACGGAAGAGAAAAATGACCCTAGTTGCGTTGTAGGGCCATCAACTCGTCGGCCTACGTTCTTGTATAGACTTGGTGTATTTTTTTTATTTTTTTTTTGAAAAAGGCAAGGAAACCAGGATAGCCCATTAAGGAACTAGCCTATAGCATCTTTGACTAATAAATTAGCCAAACGCCGGTCAACCGGAGTTAACCAAAGAAGAAAGGACGAAATAGAGTGTCCTAGGTTAGCCATAAAATCCGCAACAGCATTAGCCTCCCCGAAACAGTGCAGAACCTCCACATTTAAAAAGAAGCACAGATTCTTTCGAGTGTCTATGATGATGTACTCTATTTCTCAGGGAATATGCCATTCCGCTCGAATTGCTTTGATAACTGCAAGATTATCACCCTCAATAGTAATATTAGAGAAACCTAATATGACGATTCCGCTCAAATAGACTTGGTGTATAGTATTGAACTAATTTTTAAGGTTTAGTAGGGTGATTTTAATTTTAAAGTGACTCTTACGCTTCAGTTGATTAACTTATTCTCTTCAAATAGTTGACTATCGCCTGATTTATCATATGAACCGAGATTATACAAGACTTGCACAGTTCATATGCTCTTATGTCAAAAAAGTACCACAAACGCTTGAAAGATAGTCTCATACATGAAGCTCGATACTTTAAAAAGCAATAGTGAAATACATATTGGCTTACTTTGTAACATCGTTTTTTTTTTCTTTTTTTTTTGGAAAAATAAGAAATTCATGATAATCCCCTCCCAGGATTATGCTATAGAGCCCTTAACCAATAAATTAGTTAAGGATCGTTCAAAAGAACTCGATCATAAAAGTAATTGTGGGATACCATGATCTCAATTCACCATGAAATATGCTACAGAGTTAATTTCACGGAAGCAATGAAGAACCTTCACATTATCGAAAAAAGAAAGGTCCAGACGCGTGTCTATGATGGTACTGTTAAACATCGTAACCTATGGGGTTGACATTGTGCAATGTTGGACACCAATTCATTTTAGAGTCGACATAGTACTCATGACCGTGTATGTAGGTCACTTTGATGCCATGCGATTTAACTACTCAAGAGAGCTAGGCCCAGTTGGGCTTTCACAATGAGTATATTCATCTAAGCCATGCATAATGAAGCAAAGTTGGCCCATTTAGCTACCTGTTCCTGTACTCCTAAGGCTGCAAAGACCAGCCCACGATAAAATGGGTTGTGTCATGTGGGTGTGTGGTGTAAACATGTACTCCCTCCGTCCTCAATTAAAGTTGACGCTTGGTTTTCCGCAACTTACATATAACCAACCGTCAGCTTCAATTGAGTACGGAGGGAGTACTAGTAGGTAAGCTCAATCACTTGAGTTCGATAAGTATGTTCGTATCAATTGAATGGAGTTGAAGTTAACTAAACTGATTAGCAGTAAGTTGAATTGATTGTGGAAATATGGAGCTGAATTGGATGTTTAACAATATGTGAGAGGAAAATAAGTTGTATACTAATTTGAATTGAATTGGACATACAATTTTAATTATGGAATACAAAGAACTTTAATACAACCCATAACACGGCAAACTAGGTAAGTTTTCATTTTGACTAACTCGTGTAGCTTAATTTATACATATGTGATGGTTGTTTCCCCCCTCAGCACTTGTTCATATAAGTCAATCGGATGTTCCTTTTACATAAGGAACTACATTACTATTCTCAAAACACCGGATTAAGATTTTGTTATTCTCCACTTATTATTTTTGTTGACTTATGTAAATCTGAATAAAAGTCAATAAAACCAGTGAAAGCAACAAAAAATCGTCTCATTAGAACCAGTGGAATCAATGAAAATCAACAAAAATCAATGATATCAACAAAATTCAATAAAATCAATAATCAAAATATCAACGAAAATAACTGAAGAGAATGTGGCCTAACTTTAACCTACTCATCATGAGTCCTTATTTACAAGTTAAATTTTTATTCACCTTGACGAGGAAACACCTCATGGAGCTACAAGGCATAAGACTTTGCCGTGTAAAACATAAAGCTAAGCAATGTGATGAATAGTATGCATGTTGTTTATAGAGGAAAAAACTAATAAATGGTACAATAAAGAGTAAAGCTTGTAATTTAACGTTGTCTTAACAGTATTAAACCCCCCCCCCCCCAAAAAAAAAAAAATATGCAACCGACGCCTGTACAGTAATTAACAAAAAAGTAAGCACTAAAATTTTTAATACTATCGTTTTCAAAACAGTTAAGAATGGCCAATAATTTACTTCACTAATAGTTTTCAATTTATATGCCATACATATCCTAAAGTATAGGGCTATAAGGATATAATGATCCTCCCAATGTAAATATGCAACTTTTTACACATTATTACTAATACAATGTTAAGGTTCTCGTATAGGTAGTTATCTGCGAAATGACCATCACATGGTTTTAGAGAAGCAATCTGAAAGACAAGCATTTCCATTTGTCTCACACAAGATGAAATCAAAAGCCCAACTATGTCTTCTGAGAATACAATCAATAATCATCGCACATCCTTTTTATAATCTCCATCAACCTAGCTAGTAAGTTCTGAGTAGTTTTAACATAGTTTTCCTTTATTAAGAAATTAAGAATTGCAGTGAATAAAACGATTGTGCTCTCAATAATTTCAACCTCACTTTTGTAAACATATGTAACTATGTTAGTTCCATTTATAAACAAAAACTTTGCATTAACCATATTAACATTAGATACTCATTCCATACTTTAATCTCAATTGTACGTCATGCATAAAGATGCATAACCTAGCTATACAACACACGTAGCAAATAAAAATAAAAATGCTATATCAAACACATAAAACTTGCACATACCATGATGCCACCAAGACGCTTGCCTCATTGGCGTGTATCCTATTAATGCATGTATACTGCATGCTTGAGCTCGTATGGTCTGATTAACTATAAAATCTGGTAAAATTTTAACCTGCCCTAAATCTCGAAACCGATATTATCACATAAAATGACACGATCTAAAAATTCAACATGTACTGAACTCGACGATCAACTTATATGTCAGATCCACTCGTCTTTGCTGAAAGAAGGGTTTAGGAGAGGGTAGACTAACTTGGCTTTAGCCCAAAGACTAGACCAAAGATCCAAGATCAACTATGAATCGAAGAAAATAGAAAGAATCAAACACATGCATAAGAATATCATTTGATCCAAATATCTAAAGCCGTCACACACACAAAGTGGGAGTGAACTGTGAACCACGACAAGATCTGAGCCGTTAAACCCACATCCCCAAAACCCCAAAAATAAAAACAATTCAATCTCATCCGATCCGCCAAAATTATATTTATTAATTCCAATTCAAATCCGGACCTCAAATCCGAATTATAAAAATAGCCCAAATGTTCCGAAAATGCCCTTCTTTAAAGAGCACCTCTCTCTCTCTCTTAGATGCCAAGTGTTGAGAGAAAGTGAAAATCTGCCCTTCCCTCTTCTTTTCCCCTCCCTCTTTCTTTCTCTCTCATCACTCGTAGGAGAGAGAAAGTGCGTCTTGTAAGTTGTATGTGAGAGAGAGAGTGTGAGAGAGACTCCTTAGAGAGAGAGAGAGAGAGAGAGTGAGTCGTCGAGGAAGCTCTCTTCGAAGCTCTGAATCTTGCTCCAACTAGCGGTAATTCACTGTAAGATCATGGATTTCTTACAATTTCTGTTCGTTTGATTGTTGTTTTGTGCTTTTCTCGCTTTGATTTTGTGTGTTTTTCGTGGAAAGTTGATGCAAAATGCTGTGGTTCGTCAGCTTAGGGTTTTTGTATGTGAGGGAATTCGAATCGTTTGTTGAATCTAATGCTTGGTAGGGTTTCTGTGATTCGTTTTTAGCACTGTATTTGACTTGTTTTTGGTTTTGTGTAAGTGGATCTCATCTAGTTGTTTGATATAGGCAGTGTTGAATTACTATTTTGGTGCATTCAGTGATGGTTTATGTCACTCAATTTCTCAAAATTTTAGTGCTTTTTAACTTTTCGCTTGTTTTACTGTAGTTCAATCTTCCTTTAAAAGGCATTCTGTAGGTTTCCTAGATAGTCAAGATTTGTGTTACATTACACGATGTAACTTGGTTTTCAGAGAAGTAATCATTATAGCATGCTATTTTCCTGATTTTCAGGGTCTCATAAAAGTCGTTGAGGGTGAAAAGAGTTTATTTTTTGATCAAAGAAGTAAATTTTAGTTTGGTTTTTAGTGAGATTTGACAATGGGTGAAGAGGATGCCAAGACAGAGGTCCCTGAGCCTGTGACAAATGGGGCTAAGTCTACGGAGAAAGAGGCTGAAACTGTGTCGAATAAGAAAGAGGCTGAAACTGTGTCGGAGAAGAAAGAGGAGGAAAACGGAGTGAAAGAAATGGAAGAAGATAACAAAGATGAGAACAATAGCAAAGATGGTGATAATACTAGTAAGGAAGAGGAAATGAAAGAGAAGGTGGATGAAGACAAAAAGGCTGAGGAAGAGAAGGAAGTTAAGGTGGAGGAAAACAAGGAAGAATCTAAATCAGAGGCTATGGAAGAAGACAAACCAGGGGAGAAACTTAAGGGGTCTGACGTGAAAATGGATGAGGAAAATGCAAGTAAAGAGGAAAAGGAAGAGGTGAAGGAGAATGACGAGGCAAAAGTAGAAGGCGAGAAGAATGAAGAGGAAAAGGAAGAAGCAAATCAGAATGAAGAAGAAAAGGAAGAGGCAAATGAGAGTGAAGAGGAAAAGGGAGAGGCTGATCAGAGTGACGAGGAGAAGGAAGAGGCAAAGCAGAGTGAAGAAGAAAAGGAAGAGGCAAAGCAGAGTGAAGAAGAAAAGGAAGAGGGAAAGGAGAGTGACGAGGAAATGGAAGAGGCAAAGCAGAGTGAAGAGGAAAAGAAAGAGACGAAGCAGGTTGAACAGGAAAAAGATGAGGCAAAGCAGAGCAAGGAGGAGAAAGGGTCGAAGAAGCGCAGCCGGGGAAAAAGTGCTGGGGTGAAGAGTGCGGACAAAAAGAAGAAAGCCGTCGACAAGGCACAGGAGCCTAGAACTCCCACAATTGATCGCCCAGTACGTGAACGAAAATCAGTTGAAAGGCTGGTTGCTACAATTGAGAAAGATACGTCGAGAGAATTTTACATTGAGAAGGTTCGCTTTGCTTAATCCATTTCCCGCCCTCTGCTTTGATTGTTGAACTCCTCTTTCTGTGGATTTTAGTTCACATTTTAGCTTGATATTGCAGGGCAGTGGGACCCCGCTGAAAGATATACCCAACGGTATGGATCTTGCCCTTTCTTTTTTTCTTTATTGTTATGAGAAAGATCTTCATGCAAGGCACAGTTATTTCTATGTGTAATTGATACCAATTTTGCTGGTTGTCTGTCTTTTTTTTTGGGTTATTTTCTCCCACATTTAGAACCTCCGCTGGTAATTTTGGATCACTATAGTAATAAGATAATACCATCTAAATATTCGTGATTTGCTGTATTTAATTGCCATTATTATGTAATAATGATTATCCTACATATATCCTTTTCGATCTTTTGCTGATCATATTTCTGCTTATATGCACATATATCCATATAGTAAAGCGGAATGCCTTTCCATAAGTAGATGGAAAGTCATAAATAGACGGAGGGGGATGACCTTGAATTTGAATTATGTCTTTTACATCCAAAAGGAAGGAAATCCTAAATCGATAACTCTAATTTTGTTGGACTGGCTCCATGATATTGTTGCTAGTTTTAAGATTTTTATACGTTAACGGGTAATAGGGTTTTAACGGCTGTATATTATCTTTTTTCTAAAACTTATGTTTCACTTTAACTGTTACATTCGGAAATGTTTTACTGATTAACTTCATTATGGCATTTGTTTTTGGTATCAATTTCCAATGTGGTTACAAGATAATGCATCAATTTAATATTCCCTTGTATAGGATAACGCGACAAACATAGCTAGAATGCGAATATAGGATGGTTAGAGTTGTCTTCTTCAAGTTATAAGTTTACAAGTTACATGGATAGAGATGGTCATAGTGTCAATAGATACTTATCCTCAACAAGTGTATATCAGGTNCCCCCCCCCCCCCCCCCCCCCCCCCCAAAAGAAGGCACAAAGGCGGATAGGAATTGAGCTCTCAACCTTGGGGATTCTTAACTAGTGGCATCTCTTGATTCCTTAGTAAGAAAAATGTCACATGAGTAAAGAAGTCAAATTTGACAATATAAAATGGAAGGAGTTGTAACCCTTGAAAGGTACCTTTCTCATAATATGAATTTATCTCTGGAATAGGAGCTCATTGTGAAGTGGTGATGAACAACATTGCTTGTACTAAACTATTCTTTGCGTTTGTTTAGAGTTATTGGTCTGAGTCTGACTAGCTTTAACGCGAGTTTACCTAACTCTAGTGCATTCAATTGAATTTATTGTGTGCCAGTAATAGCACGGTTTAGTAATTGATGAAGTCAAAGTAATTGAAATTTGTATGTTGTCAATCGATCTATGTAAATGATTTTATTGCCTTT
>BSSO01000117.1:0-46455 GCA_030267885.1 Mesembryanthemum crystallinum | reverse complement strand
TGTTGTTCTATGTGCACTATATTTGTATGTGTGTGCTGTGTGGATATCTTTCCTCTTTACCTTGTTCTATTTGTATTTTATTGCATAATCATGCTGTGTGGATTGTATCCTGAATTGATTTAGATAACATGTCACCACTCACTAGATTGTTTAAGCTAGATCAGTTTTATCTTCCTTGGAATACTAATCAGGAATGTTGAACAACTTTCAAATCATCAAAATGTCCACATCACCAAACCCCATTGAATAGTTTTTTATTTGTTATTATTCAAGTTATTTATTCATTTTACATTTGTCCTCAGTTTTACCTATTTCCATTCTGCCTTTGAATCTGGTTCATTCTGCATAAATGGTTGCCCTGTTTTTGAGCTTACTCATATGACGATAAATAGTCCTATACAATGTAGTTGTGAGTTTTCACTTCTATTTTGTTCCAGCAACTAATACATTGCTTATGATATGTACTTTCTGAGCAGGTACCCTTGGAAATTAATCCGCGTAGGAAGAGTATTAGTACCTATGATGCAGATATTGTCAGAAGACCAGGGCTGACAATTTGGGAGGCGAGGTAATCCTTTCTTTTTTCATGAATTGTGATGATAAAAAACTTAGACTCCTGATGAAAGTAAGTTTGAAAAGTAAATCTCTTTGAAAGTCGAAGCCTAATTTTCTTACCGATAACAAATTAATGTTTAGGGAAAATCCAAGATCAATCACATCTCTGCCTGTGTCGCCCTGTTCAAGTCCACTGCGGCAACTGGGGGTCACTTCTAAGAGCTGTTTTCTTTCACCACCGTACCCATCTTATGCGTGGCCAGCACAAAGCAGCCAGAACGCTAATACTCATTCACTATCTCCAACAAGAAGACACGCCGGCTTCACACTCGATCCGTGGATTGAGACTACCCTATTTAAAACCCAAACGCCGGGTGGGTCCCCTCGAATGCAACTCAGATAAAGTGCAAGCTCAAAAAAGTACATAATTTTTATCAACTTTCATCCATGTTGATGTACATATAGTGGCACGGCCATCAAAAAGGGAAGTGAAGTTCCTGCAATTTTTTCACTGAAATTAACATTGGGTTGAAAGGTCACTCGACGAGAACTTTGTTATTAACTCGCGAAAGATGAAGCAACAAAGGTTTTCTGCGGATACTTGAGGATTGGAAAGAGGAAAAAGCTGGATTGTGGATGTACGAAGCTAAAGTGTTGTCATGTTGTATATTTCAATAGTGTTGTATATAGGAATGATGCTCACCTTCTGGGGAAGCTGTGTGCTTATTATTATTAGTTCAGAGAATTTCGAAAACTATGAGGAGCCACAAAAGCTAGGACAAAGGCTGCACAGGATATAATCATTCGAAAATTCTGGATGAGAAACCTGTGACAAGTATAGTAATGTGCAGAGTACAGGGATTTCCTTGTCTTTTCATGCCCACTTTGATTACTGGAATGACTGCATTGAGTTTTGTTTTTGTTATGCACAAAATAATGAAACTGGGCTGCATTACCAGATTGGTATTCTGAAAATGAGGCGTAAAATCATATACTAGTGTTTAAAGAACGCTCTATTGACATCAAAGTATAAAGTTTCACACCATGATATTGGTATTTTGAAAACAGTCTATCAAACATCTATGCATATCTATTTTACAGTAGAGTTTCTGACCAAAAAAAAATACTTCATGATTCATCCCTTATTTCACTGTCCCACCACCCCTTCTTTTTTTTTTTTCCAAGCCTACCCTTCCCCCACCCATCTTCCCCAGCCCTCCCTGCACCGGTATCAACCTGCCAATGCTCTGCAGTTTCCGATCTAAACCTGTTCATCTTCAGCCAGCAAATGCTTTGCAGGTTCGCGTCTATACCTTTTAATTGAGGATTCTTGACATGGATAGGCAATTCTGTTCCGATTGTTCGATTTTTAGTATAATGTCAGCAAAACATTTGTTAATAGAGTACTAATTTGGTTTGAAAAGTCATTTTTAATGAAAACCAACAAGGTCAATTGAAGAAAATATATACAGGCATGTTGTGACAACGATGCTATTAACCAAAGCAAATGCTTTTCAACTGTAGGAACTTATTCCACGGATAAATGATCCAAACTTCAAAGACATTCCAACTTATATGCTACCACACATATTAAGTCTATTTAGATTGAAAACCAACCCTAACAAACAGTTCCAAATGTGATACAAAAAAGAGTGCTCCAACTCACCAACCATCCGAAACAGACTTTCAGTCTTCGCAACTACTTAGACACGGCGCTTCTTTGGGAGGCGACACCCATTATGTGCACGCCGAGTCGTATCTTCAAGATACGCAATTGGACTCTGATCTCCTTTACCAAATGTGTAGCCTTCTTTAAAGCCTAAAATCGCTTGCCTCTTCTTCTTAAAATGAGTGAACCCGTTTACTCTCATGACAACTGATTTCAACCCGAGATTCCTTGCAACTCTCCCGACATGTTCTGCGGTTGCTTCAGCTGCATAACGAGAAAGCTTAGGGCCGCCTTTCATTTCTTCAAGACACCCTGAAGAGGCCCCCGCCCTTTTGTTCCCCTGGGAGTCAGTAATGGTGACAAAGGTGTTGTTCTTAATCAACTTAATATGCACAATGTCCAGCTTGTCTTCAGTCTTGGGCTCAGCGAACCGATACCTTGCATAGTGGTCTTTCTCATCCTCCTCCAAAATCCCCCTTACAAAGGCCGTTGATCCTGAAGTCCCCAAATTCTCAGCTTCCTTGGCGCTGCTTGTATGTATCAAACTCCTAGAGTTCATCGTACAGGGGATGTTGCCAGTGCTCAAAGTTCCTGTGGCTGGACTTCTCTTCCAGCTACTAATGAAACCTAAAAAATATCAAATTTATAGGTTCATATTATGTTGTGCCAATGGAGGAGAGGACTGATAAATCTCACTCAGAGTTCTTCAAGTCAGAAGGGACATCACCAAATACATGCAGCTAGCCAAGATACAAAATGTGTCCAATTCCTGGAAGGAAAAGAACTAAGAATATGCAAACTACTAAAGAGTAACATCAGCGACTGAATAAGACCCTTAAGGTGAAGTAATTATGCATGCCACAGAGGTTGTTAGATTGTGGGTGACTGCAACCAATGAGGATTTCTTTGAACAGAGGAAAAATATAAAAACATTTTGAATATCAACTTTAGTACACTAAAATCAGCAGGTGCTTGATTAGTGATGCTAAAATACTATGGCCAATTCACCCCAATTCAAATATCACCAGGATTTACCATACTTGGTAAACCATACTTTACATAACTCCGACATCTTTAACATATGGAACTGACAGCTGCAGATGCATATGTCCGTTTCATGTCATACCTGAATGTTTCAATGGTGAATGCCATTCGGAGGGCCTAAAACACCCCCTCCCCCCACTTCAGAGTTCAGACGCACAAACACCTGCACCTAAGAGAATGTTCTGCTTGAATCTTGAATGCATTTGCTACCAATGCAACACATGGACCAGAGGCATAGAAGTATGCTTAGCATAATGATGGAATGTAAGAATGCAATAGGACGTAGTAGAAAGTAAATAAAATATCATTGAAACAACAATCTAACAGAGCAGGTAAGCATCTGAAAGCAACTAGTGAGGCTGTTCGGGCAGTTCAGTGAATCTTGGAAGGCTTAGTATACTGCAAAGAGCAGAAAATGAGAGCCTTATATACAAGGTTCTAATCTATGACAAATGTTTATTGCGAAGACTAACTGCAAATCCATGCTTTTCTAGGTCTTATTTGCTAGCAAATGAGGTGCACTTAGTACCCACTCCATTGGCAATGTTACTTAGACTCTACTTTTCACCTTAATTACCATGTTAGATACTAGATACTCTGACATAAGTAATGGAGTAGAGGATGCGCAAGTATCTCAGAGATAAGATAAGATTGCTAGCTGTTATTCATTATGCATTTTGTCCATTTCAAAATATTTGGACGCTGCCAGTTCCAAAATTTCAAGGCAACGCTAGAGGACCTATACCCAAAAGCCAAAACATTGATTCTACTCCATTCCAAGCACCAGTAGACACCAGGACATGACATGAACCTGGACACTTCAAAATCCAGAAAAGAACCAAATCCAACCCATGGGACATTAAGCACAGGCGTGGAAATAAGGACACTTCTAAACTAGTCCGAGTAACATAGGCATGTGCCAAGAAACCTTAAAACATAATTCTTCTCTAATTCTCTTTCATTTAAAGGAGTTGGTAAAAGCTTCTTCCTTCCATTATCAAAACTGGAAAGCTATAGCAGACAACCCCGACATACCATCACAACTAAATGTCATCTGATACTCGCTCTAACTGCCTGTATATTAGAATTCTGGTTTCTCTTGGCACAAGCTTCGAATGTCATCCAGGTCATATTAGCATACTATTTAAAGTGGCAACTAATTTCTCAGAAGAATAAGCAAAACCCTAAAGATAGGTCCTTTTCATTCACATATTCAAAGGGAGAAAAAACACTACATTTACCAATACAATTGTGGTGTAGAAAGCATTTTGGACAAACCGAAGGAGACAATGGGAAAGAGAGGAGAGAGATTTGCACACCTGAAAGTGACAGTCCAAGTCGACCACTAGTACGTTCAGCAGACAAGGCGTTGAAAAGAGCTCCGGTGATTGCCTTATACTTCGCCGCCATAGCTCTCAGCTCCAGCAGCCCTTGAAACAAAATACAAAAAACTCAAATTAAAAAAAGAATCTTGGCTAGTAAAACGAAACAAAACTCGAACAAATAGTAATATCGAGCAAAACCCAGATCAGAAAACAAGAGAAAAGTCACAGAAGTATATACCCGGAAATCAAAAACAGACATTTTAAGAAGAACAAAAAGAACCCAGGAAAAAAAAAATAAAATCCGAAAACAAAGATACCACATTAATAAAATCGAAAAAAAAAGAAGATACTTACTTCAATGGCACCGGAATTTTACAGATGGAGGTGGTGGTGCTGAGAGGAAAGGAAAATGAAGGAGGATTTTAGATCTAAGGCCAAAATGGAAAAATACACAAGCAAAAAAATGGAAAAAAGGATAAAACTGGGCGACGTAAAACTAACCGGAAATGGTGGCAGACGGTGAGGGACGGCGGCAAGGTAGCTGCGGCGAGGAGATGGGGAAGACTATGGTGAGCTTCTCGGACACGGGAAATAACTCAGTGCAGGGAAGGGAGAGAGAGAGAGAGTTTAATATGCAGGACACGTCTGTCATTTGCACAAAAGATGGGGGTAAAAGTGGAAGTCAAAACAAGTTATGGTATGGTTACTATGGTAGCTTGGGAGACTGATTTCATCCCAATTTGTCCCTTTACATTTGGCTTGTTCCAGATTGTGATATTTAGGGTGTGTTCATTTCACTTTGTTCAATTTCATTTTATTTCAGGTCTATTTATTCAATTTAGGGTGTGTTCAATTTGCCTGAAAGCACCTGAACTGAACGACCTAAATTGAATTGATGAACTGAACGACCTAAATTGAGTTGATGAACTGAACGACCTGAATTGAACTGAACGACCTAAGCTGAACCGAAGTCAACTGAATGAATAGTAATTTGTGAGTGAAAAAGTGTACGACCTTAACTGTATTGAATTGACCCGAACAACCTGAACTGAACTGAACGACCTGAAATGGGATTGGGTAATGTGAGATGAACACATCCTTAGTTCACGTCACTTTAGTTCAGGTCACTTTGGTTCAGATTAACAACTTAATCTTTCTCTAAGGCAAACGAAAGTACCCTTAGTTGATTTTAGTAGTTGCAGTGGTTTAAGTACTTGTTTTGGTAGTTGTTGGTATAAAGCAGTTTAACAAAAGTGGTTTGATAACAATAGCTATTCGAGTTAGTAGACCACTAGGTAAAACAGAGTAAAAAATAAATCAAATCACTAACCGTTACTCCAAAGGCTACTCTAGCAAGTCTTAAACACTATCTAATCGCTACCCACTAAACTCGAACATTACTTTATCAATCCCTGAAAATTATATTAGTAACGGTTAAACTAAACTTAGTGACTTAGTCAAAATCAAAACACTACTCTAAACTTTGTTGCCGAACTCAACCATAAATGCCTTGTAGCGCATACGGCATGTCTCTTTTGGTCGTGTCGGGTTTAACCCGTGCTTGTGCCATGGTGAGCCCTACAAAACAACGGCCCAGCCGGACCCAAAGCCGTTTTCAGTAACCGCCTCAGCTCATCCCCAAATGATTTCAACGTCATCTTTGAAAAAATTTCCCTCCCATTTTTAACCCCAAATTTTGATTTCATAATCACAACTCTTCCACCGCAAGCTATTGCTTCTCTCTCTCTCCTTCTCAATTCCCACCATTTCAACAAAGAATTGAATGCAGGAAATCGCAATTCCTGACACAGAGAGAGGAATTTCAATTGAGCAAAATTACAGAAGAAAGGGGGAAGATCAGATCACCATTGAAGAATTAGAAGATGCCGATCGAGATGCCAAGAGGGTTACCCTTTTCGGTGGATACATGGAGCCCTAATTCAAAATTGAAAAGGCATCATTTTCTCACTCATGCCCACAAAGATCATTGTTCTGGCATCACATCCCATTTCTCTTTCCCAATTTATTCTACCCATCTCACCAAATCCCTCATTCTCTGTTACTTCCCTCAGGTTCGCTCCTCGCGTTATCTGTTTGTTGTTCTTTGTTAAATTCACTAATTTTGTTGGGTTTTTTTATTTGAATTTGATGTTTTGGTTTGGTTGGTTGCAGTTGGATGACTCGTTGTTTGTGGGTATTGAGGTGGGACAGTCGATTACAATCAATGACCCAGATGGGTCTTTCATTGTCACTGCTTTTGATGCCAATCACTGTCCTGGTATTTCATTCTTTCACTCTTTAGAGTATTGTTCTTCTTAGTGTTTTCCCAATTGGGGTAATTTGGATGTTCCCATTGATTTGGTTGTAGCAATTTGAGCTGTTTTAGGCGCAATTGTTTGGTTTAGTGACAAATCAGTTGCGTTCTTTTGGTTTTCCATGGTTTTAGCTTTTCGAAACTAGTCATTCTGCTTTATTTCTGTGTTTTTCCTGTTAGATTCCGGCTTTTGCTTGGCGATGTTAGTTATCTGATTTACTTGGTTCAAATTGTTTTCTATGTTGTAGTTCCATGAGTAGTTCATTATTCCGATAATCTTGATTGTAGGCATCATTTGCGCACCTTGCCCCCTATATCTAGAACAATTTCACATTCATGATTGTGAGGAGCAAGATAATTCTTGGTTGTTTGGGGGTTTTGCTGTTCTTTAATGATAATGCTGGTTTTGGTCTTCTAATTCTTGTGTTACCTTTTGAGATGAATTTGGGGTGGGCTGATAGGTGCATGAGTCAGTTATTCCATGTTTTGCATGGTTAAGAACTTTAGCTAGAAAGGCATTAAATCTCCATGACAATGTCATTCCAGCTACATCTGTACCATTGATGATTATTTTTGGTGTTTCAACAATGTAATTTTAGAATTTACTTAACTTCAAAGCTCCCTTCTTTTCTCAGTTCTCACTGCTGTTGAATATAGTATCTCTCATTATGTATATAAAATTTGGGAAGCTTTATTCAGATATTGATTTTGTTGGCATGGAATCTTGATCTTCAGGAGCTGTGATGTTTCTGTTTGAAGGCGATTTTGGCAATATACTTCACACTGGAGACTGCAGACTAACCCCTGAATGTCTACAAAACTTGCCAGAGAAGTATATAGCCAGAAGCGGCAAGGAGCCTAGCTGTCAGCTTGATTTTGTGTTTCTTGACTGCACTTTTGGCAAAAGTCTTATGAAGATCCCCAGCACTCAATCAGCAATTCAGCAGGTATGTTGGAACGACTCTTTCCATCTAGGTTGCCTATTCATACTCAGAAGATTGAAGACTATATAGTTTTGAGGACTCTCTTTTGAAGAGCAGTTCATTTTCCTTTTGTGTTTGCTTGCTTGCACATGTGCACATATGAGTATGTGATGTGATTCAAGATTTTGGCTTCCGAAGCAACTTCATGGTATTTTGACCTGCATAATTGTGACTCGGGTCTCGGGTGGACCTTGTTGAATTATGAGCTCTCGTTGACATGTTTTCCGTGGTCCCTGTGTAGTTGGTTGTAACCTATTTTAGGATCTCGAAATGATAGTCTTCTTCCATATCATAGTTATATCAGTTATTCATCTTTTCTATCCCCCTCATGAAAGAATTCCAGAGGGGTCAAGATGTACGCTGCATTACACCTGACTAGTTGGAACTAGTAAAGATTAAAGAGGCTGTCATTAATAAGATATGAGACGATTGTCTTTGGAATGGTGAATTATACTTTACCTTTTTGGTGTTTGGTTCTAATCAATCCATTATACATTCGAATTACACTATTTAGACAATTTGCTTGTTTATTCTGCTTTCACCAATGAAAAATAAAACCATGTGACAAGATTCAGGATTTAGCAGCAGTGAAAATTGAAATAGGCCACTTATGATTACACTTATAGATTTAAATGTACTCCAGCCGTATTTTGGCTAGTGCATCCAGATGTCAATTTGTCAAAAAAACTCTTGCAAACTATGTGGAAGATTTGATCCAAGAGTAGGTCATCTAACATGTATGCACTGAAACAGGTTATCAATTGCATATGGAAACATCCTGATGCTCGAAAAGTGTACCTCACCTGTGATGTTCTTGGTCAGGAAGAAATACTGGTTCATGTTTATCAGACATTTGGATCTAAGATATATGTTGATAAAGGAGACCATCCAGATTTTTACCAAGCATTGCAACTTATTGCGCCACAAATTCTCTCTGAGGATCCTTCTTCTCGTTTCCATTTGTTTGAAGGTTTTCCAAAATTGTATGAGAAGGCAAGAAAGAAACTATTGGAGGCCCGTGATAATATGCAGCCCGAGCCTCTCATAATACGTCCTTCAGCACAATGGTATGCGCGCGAGGAAACCGAGCTTACAGTGATGGAAAGGAAAATTCTAGAAAGATCGAATATACCAGTCAAGGACCAGTTTGGTGTTTGGCATGTGTGCTACTCTAGGCATTCTTCTAGGCAAGAATTAGAGTGGGCTTTGCAACTTCTTGCTCCTAAATGGGTCGTGTCAACAACTCCTGAGTGTCGAGCAATGGAGCTAGAGTATGTAAAGAAGCGTTGCTTTAGCGCTCAAGCTTCTTCTGATGATCGGTTCTGGAAGCTTCTAGACATTAACGTCGAAGCTTCTCCTCGAGCAGATGTATTGGTAGAAGAAAGCAGCAGCTCTTGTATAATGGAGACAGCTATTGTAGCTTTGGAAGAATCTGAGTTGCAACTACCAGAAATGCTGACTAACAAGAGCGGTCAGTTGAAATTGTCTCCTCTGAAGAAGAAGTCACCAATAACATTGTTCGGACGAGCAAGGCTTGGCTATCATTCTTGCATCTTGGCTGAGGAAATGAAAACTGAATCTGGTAAAGCTGGTTCTAGATATTCGGTCATCAATGAGGTGGAGAAAAAGCTTCCACCCTCTGATGATAATGTTGAAAATCAAGCTGAGAAGTCAACAGAGAGCGAGATAAATGTGGATGCTGCAGAGAAAGAATTGGATAAGTTAACGCCTCCAGTGTGTTGTAAATCGGTTTCATATTCTTCAATTGGGTCAACAAATGGGTATGGTGACAGTTTGAGGAAGCTGTACCGGTCTGATGATAATGTCCAAAATCAAGCCGAAAAGCCAACAGAGAGCGAGATAGAGGTGGATGCTGCAGAAATAGAATCGGACAAGTTAAAGCCTCCAGTGGCTTGTAAATCGGTTTCATATTCTTCAATTGGGTCAACGAATGGGTATAATGACAGTTTGAGGAAGCTGTACCGGTCTATGAATGCACCTGTACCTCAACCTCTTCCCTCCTTGGTGGGACTTATGAAGGCTAACAAACGTGCTAGAAGGCGATTCGAGTTTTAGTTATTCACTATGATTTTATTTTACTAAATCTGGGATAATTCTGAACCTTCATCCTGCATGTTGAGTACTATGGAAGCCATCTTGAGTAGCTGCATGTTATGGCAGTGCACTGTCAGGTTCCTGAAGCATAGTTGAAAACATCATGAGATGACAAGTTCAGAAATCATGCTGCTTTGACTACAGCTATATAGTTTACACATCAATGCTGATCCCAAGCATTGGTAAATAAGAGTATTGTACAAAATTCTTTGTAGGTCAAGTATCTCATGAAAGTTATTCTTTTCATTTTCTCAATGAGAATGTATGGTGAGATGTAATCATTGCTGATTCTTATAGCAAATACTGAATTAAGATTGTCAGAACGATTCATCTTTCTTTTTCACTTCTTAAATTGTTGTTCTTTTTCCGTCTTTCCAAATCGAACATGCTGAATGGATTCAAATTGGATTAGCTTCTTATTATTATAATGACGCACTGAAAGTCACAATTCAGCTGTACCAGACCTGACATGAGGAATACTGGTATTAAAGCAGTTGTAAACATATTCTTGTTTCCTATGAACAAGTGGTATTACTTCCGTTTGTACACCAAATCAAAGTCAGCTAAATTCTCTGAATATTGTTGGACTTTTGAGTTTTATTTAGGCATAATAACCTAGGGGTTGAGTTTTTCGATTTTCAATGAAGCGTGTTCTGAGATGTCACAGTTAAGGTATTTATGCACTGGCCATAAACGGAGTTCTATTATTATTCCAAAGATCCATAGCCATATTCTAGCGGTCCTATAGGAAACAGAACAAATAGAAACTAGACAAGTTGCTGCTCAAGGACTATCAAATATGAATTGCTTTAGATGCAAGCAGTGGGCATGGTACAAACCCTATAAGCTTAATGCTTGAAAAACTTATCAGAAAAAGAAAAAGGGATTAATGCTTGAAAAGCTAGCAATTTTCAGTGACAGCCATGGGCCCATGGTACAGGTAAGAGCAGTACACATTTAACCATACAAAGATTTATAGTGCATCCTGTTTATTCTTGCTGTAATTCTTCTGCAACAGGCTTTGCTAGGTGCCACCTATATGAGAATGATCAGAGCTGATAGAGAATGGAAACATGCACATTTTTACAAATTTTATCCTCTGACCGCGACATGTATAATGTTTTCCCCTCTAATATGACACAATTTATCAGGAACTAAACTACAAGAATTGACAATTTCTGGTTTCCCAAAGCAAACAATATCACATAATTCAGTCTTCAGAGAAAGCTGGTTCCTTCAGGTTCTGAATCACATCCTTTCATAATTGAGTTTGTCAGACTGCACAAAAACATAATATTAAAAACGTTAACACACCCTTTTTTTAAAAATTAGATTCCAGTAGTCTCCCATGTGAAGTATTGAAGCACATATAACTGTCATATTCATTTCATTGTTTCCATACTCCATCCAGTTCAATTCAATTCAGCACCATTCACTTGAAATGAACATTACATTAATAAAGCCAAGATACGTTAAATACCTTGATAAGCATGTCAGTTGGGAGCCAAGCTGGTGATGTTGGGATACCGACCCATGCAATCTGCAGGTTGAGTGATCTTGGAGTTTCAGCAATATCAATTTTTTTTTTTTTTTTTTTGGATGTAAATTGCCTAAACTAGTTACCTTTACCTACAATGCATTGTAATTTTGACATGACATACAAAAGTATCTAGCAAAGATGCAAGAGTGTAACTGAATTAGAAACAAAGTTAACAGAATTGAAGATCATGTAGTTACTCACAAGTGCATATTCCCCTGTCTCAAAAACGCGTATATCCAAGACCTGCATTACAAACAAAGTTGCTAAAGATGGGAAGCTCGTGGCACTCAAGGGTAACAACATATGACTTTCATCTAACTGATCAAAGTTGTACCTCTCCACGATCCTCATAGATGTAGTCGAGCCCTTTGAAATATTTCGGATGTCCAACAGACAAGTACTGATCAAAATCACAACAGAACAATTTTTCTTAAATTACATCATTACAAGTAACAAGCAGATGAAAGAACTATGTAAGTTGATGAACATTGATCTGGATTTCGACTTTAGAATTCTGTACAGACAACTTTTTGCATATGATTTTGATATAAAATAAACTATGAAAAGTTAACTTGTTAGCAATTTGGTTCAAAGAATTTTGTGTTGGTTGATAAGATTTCAAAAATTCAACTATCCACTTTTTATCAAAAAATTACAGCTACGAATAACAAATACTTCATAGGATCTTCCCTGATAAGATTAGAAACAAAGAGATATACCCCATATAATAACAGGATCAATCAAGAATCCAAATTTAATCTCTCTTAGAGATTGATGAATTCATTAACCATTGTCCAATTAGTAGTCACATTACTGGTTTAAATTACTATAAGAGTGACTATTATTTCCCAACAAAGAGAGTAGAACTCTATATACTAGTAATATTTTTGAGTTTTCCAACTGCCCTTTCTAGAAATTGCTACATTGGTATTAAGAACCAAGCCACTATTCCTGAACTTTATTTAAGAAAAATGCACTCACATTGATACTGTTGAGGTACTTCTCCTTGTCCACCCTCACAATCTGGCCTTTCTTCACTGCCCATGCCACCAAAAAAAAAAAAATAAGGAAAGAAAAGATCAACAAGAAGAAAAAAAATCAAGCAATTTGAATAAAAACTGCACAAAAACACAAAGCACCCACTTGAATAGACAGGCTTTTGTGGCTTCTTAGGAGCAGGTGATGAGGCAGTGGAGCTTTCATCAGATTTAGTCTCTGTGAGTTTCTGTTTACTGTCAGCTGCAGCTGCAGCTGCAGCTGGTTCAGAGGCATTCACAGCTCGAACCGATAGCCGGCGTTTGATAGGGATTACTGTTGTGGTTTTGGGGTAAGAAGAGAGGCCTGAGAAAGCATGGGAGTTAGAAAGAGTTGTGGAGAAAGCCATGAGAAGATGGATCAATGTTTGGAGGCTAAAATTGGGCAGTCTCTCTTCTATTTTTTTTATTTTTTTTTTGGTTGTAAGTTGAAGATAAGAAGTAAAATAAGGGATGTGGCCAGGTTTCAAAGACAAATATAGGTTGATTTGGCGCCTTCTGTTAATTGTGCAACTGATGGTTTTTATTCAGAAAATTATTTGATGTCCTCAGTGTATGATGTTATACTTATGTTATACAGGCATCAATTGTAATATTCACTTCAAAGATGTTGACTTACCGATTAAGACTAAACTGAGTTAGGTTTAGGTATATTAGATTGAAGTTCAATTTCACTTCTTTAGCATATTTTGTAAATGTATTGTTTAAATAAGAGGTGCTAAACTTCTCAAAATGATGTGATATACATACATATGCACATAATACTTGAAAGATTTTTTTGACTTACAAAAGTTTTGAGTGTAAAAAACCATTATATGGTTTGTTTTGACCTCTTATTTCACAATTAATACGGATGTCAGCTAAGATTAGTTGGTAAAATTTCCAGAAATTAGTATCAATACTTGAATTCATTTATATCCGTGTTTATCCTTCATTTGCATCAAATGCCTTATCTGATCTAATAAGTTAGTACTACAGTATATTAATTTATTGAAGATTAAAATATTGCCTAATAGAGTAATTAATGAGGCCATTTGACTTTACTAATAATGGAGAAGTTCCACACCATAAAAGCTCAAAATTCCAATTTGTGTTGGCCGTTTCACCCAAATGAAACCTCCTACAATTTTACGCGCCCCAGTGCTGGCTCTCCCTCCTTCCCACTGTACCAAGTCCGCAAGGTTCACATCTTCCCCTCCCCCTCTCTCTCTGTTTCTCTCAGCGGCATTTTGTCGAACACGTTCCGTGCACTCACTCTTACACTCAAATTCACTGTTTTCTCCTTTTAATCACTAGTGTCTTTGATGGGTTTGTCTGAATTTGACTGTTTACAGAGATGTGAGTACTGGGAACCCCGCCATATGGGGCCAGAACTTGAATTTCTCCATCACTACCAAGCAAGGTATAAGGTTGCCAATCCTCAAGAACTGCTCAATTCAGATACCTTCAGGTCAGTTGTGGATGCTTCTTGGGCCTAATGGCTGTGGAAAATCTACCCTTTTGAAGGTAAATTCTTGAAATTATCTGATTCTTGTTTGTGTCTTTCATTTATGTAAGTGGGTTTCTTTTTGAGTTGGTGTAGATATTGGCTGGCCTATTGAAGCCAACTGATGGGAATGTGTATGTTAAGAAGCCGAAAAGCTTCGTCTTTCAGAACCCCGATCATCAGGTCAGTTTCTGCTTCTTCTGCTTAGAAATTCATACTTGTTTATGTTGCACTAGTTGAAAATGTTGTCTTTTACATGTTTGCCTTTGGTGCCATATAGTTTTAGGTGAGTCTTGTGTGTAAGTTATGTAACTGTTGGGACAAATTTCATAGCTTTCTTTCTTGGATAATTCATTTGCGTCCATTGTACCTGAGATACTAGGAAGTTGGAACTATATGACACTTGGACACTTAAAACTAGACCAAATTCAAACAAAATTCCCTGAACTTCTGTCCAACCCTCCAGTCCCCCATTTACATTGTCTTTGTCCTAGCATCGAGGTATCCTAGATTCCAAGCAAGTAGTTACAATCGCAATAGTAGTTCTTTGATAGTGAATAAACTTCTGAGATCAGTGATTTCCTATGATTATAAATTATTGAAGATAATACATAAATAAAAAACCAAAGGGGCCAGCGTAGAGGACCTAATATTGGAATTTTCATGAAAAATATGGGAGAAAATAAAGACAGAAATATATGGGAAGAGACGAAGAGCTGACTGATGATGTTGAACCTTCTGAAATAAGAGGAAAATAATGTATTGGTACATTATCTGAGCAGAGCACTAAAGTTAGACCATTAGCATTTGATGGTTTTGTGCAGGAACCGCTTAGGTTATGCGATAACCTAAGAAGACCTGAAGGTTGAACTGAGACAAGTGTAAGTGTAACACATGATGGCAGGCTATAGCTTTTTTGCCTCTTGAAAGGGTTAGGTGGATTTGAAAAGTACTAGATTGAGAATTACTCGTGTCTAAATATTTTATGGAAATGAAAAGGTTAGAAAAGATTAATCGTTACTTCAGGGAGGGAAGATGGAATCACCAACAAAACTGATAGTGAGAATTGAAATTACCAGTCAAGAAAATTGGGGAACATCTAAATGTTAAATAAAAAGTTCTATTGAGTAGACTTGTTCAATAACATCTAAAAGTATTAGGAAACATTATGAAGCAGATGGGTGGATAAGTTTTGAAGCTCTTGCAATTTGAGGCGTTTGGTGATTGTGATCTCATGGCCCTAGCTGCTATGCCGAAGGTAAAATCTGTGCCTATGCATTGGGGTTTGAGACCAAAGAAATGGACAAAAACAAAGTAAGTGATGGCAAGCTATAGGTTTTTTTTGCCTCCTAAAGGGTTAGGTGGATGTGAAATGCACTAGATTGATCATCACAAGTATCTAGATGAATTTATGGAAATGAAAAGGGTTAGAGAAGATTAATCGTGGCTTTAGGGAGAGGAGATGGAATGACTAATTGACTACTAAAGTGGTGGTGAGAACTGAAATTACCCGTCAAGAAACTTGGGAAATAAAGGGCTGAGGTGTTGGTAAAGTAAAAAATTCTATTGAGTAGTCTTGTTCAATTAGGGAACATCTAAATTGAGAAACCTTATGAAGCAGATGCGTGGATAAGTGTGTCTATGATGATTTTTGAAGCTCTTGCAGTTTGGGGAGTTTGGTGATTGTGAACACATGGCCCTTGCTGCTATGCCAAGGGTTAATTTTAAATGATTTAGGCAATATTGATCAAGCAAACATGGACGGTTATAGCCTATGTCTCAGCATTTGCATAGTGAATGTATGCTGAGATTTCAAGATGACAGCCTTAAAGTTGCTCCAACTAATTTAGATGCACAGTCCTAACATTAGAAGAGGTACCATGAAATAGTGGTAAATGCATATCAGTTAGCCCCAGCCTAAGAGGATGAGACCTGGGTTGCAGCTGGTATCCCGAATGAACTTGACAAGGGGAATGATCGAAATTGTGATGCATGATTGAGTTCATACAGTCAGTTAGTTGATGCTGCTTGTCATATTGATAATACTTATACTGATATTTGGGAAATGTGTGAATGTACCTTTTAATTGTGATTGATTGGCAGTAGTTTTCTACTTGTTTATGTCCTGTTGTAATGAATCTATCTCTGACAGGTAGTTATGCCTACGGTGGAAGCTGATGTTGCGTTTGGTCTTGGTAAATTTGATCTGACCTATGAAGAGGTTAAATCAAGGGTAGCAAAAGCTTTGAATGCAGTAGGCATGTCTGACTACTCACAAGTAGGTTTCTGGCAAGATAATTTATTACCCGCAAAGCATAATGCAACTCCATATCTAATAGGTAAATGTTTATTGCATTTACTAGAGGCAAGTTCAAACTCTCAGTGGTGGTCAGAAACAGAGGGTTGCAATTGCAGGTGCATTAGCTGAAGCATGCAAAGTACTATTGCTGGACGAGCTCACAACATTTCTGGATGAAAGTGATCAGGTATCGCTTTATGTTAAGTGAAATTCTGTGTATGAGACAACCAGGGGTTTCTGCATTTCACAAAGAAATTGTATGTGGTCTTGAATTTGCTCAAAATGACAGGTAGGAGTGATAAAGGCAGTGAAGAATTCACTAACAAGTTCTGGAGAAGTGACAGCATTATGGGTAACGCATCGTTTGGAAGAACTTGAATATGCAGATGGTGCAGTGTATATGGAAGATGGGAGAGTAGTGATTGATGGTGATCCTTCAACCATCTTGGATTTTATAAATAAACAGCAAGCCTTGTACGTTAATCAAATAAATTCTTGAACCTTGTTTCAGTTCATTACAGACGATATCAGCACCTATCTATATATTGAAACAAGTTTTTTACTCGCTTCATTCCTTGAATTTGTCTATTGAAAAAGGCTAAGCACCTCTTGTATATGAAGACATGTTTCAAGGCTATGCACCTCTTGAATATCAGCACCTCTTTTCTGATGATACAGAATTTGTTATCGGTTCTACAACTTTACTACAGTTGAAAGAATTTTTGATGTAGTTAAAAAGTTTCGTATAACAGAAGATGTGAAAATTTAATACCAAAAAGAAGCAGCTAATCAAACATATATGGTACAATTAAGAACTATGCTAACTGCTGAATTTTTCCTAATAATGGCCAGAAGAAATCTAAAAGAATGGCCAAATCTCCACCTACCACTCTGATATGGTATGCTTGAAATACAACTTGCAGAAAAGATTCATATCACAGGCAAGTGATCTTATAGCAAACCCCTCTTCTATCTGAGAAAAGAAAAAGAAACCTAAACAAAAAAGAAAAAAAAGTCTCTTTTCTCGAACAAGATGCCTTTCCAAAAGGCCGGGATCCTTTTATTTGCATGCCACTTAGATGTGGATCCTGGTCACTGCAAAACTTTGATGCAGCTCTTAAATCAACTTGTCATCCGCTCGTATATTTTGGAATTGAGAACAAAGCAAAAATATATGATGTCATCATCTGCCTGTGCAAGAAACAATTTCATAAATTTTGCATATCAACGATAACTGCTTACAAGGAACATATAAAAACAAAATACTAATAAAAACAGATTTGTAAAAGGAACAACAGAAAAGTTAACTGATCAATCTATAATTCGATGCAATAGAAGATATAACACACAAAATTAGAGCCTGAGACAAGTACCAAAGCAAGCCTGATAACTATCACATACGAACAGAAAAGTGCAGGTAACACATTATGAATTGCAGATGCAGCTGAAACTAGAAAATACTTCACTTCTTTCTGAAAAAAAAACTGGCAACCAGCAAACCACAAGGAATTACATCAGTGCAGAAGGATAGGGATAATAAATCAGGAGAGAAGTAAAAAAAGCAAAATGTTTCTCATAACAAGCTGTAACTGTAACAGTAACTGTATTCGCACTATTAAGAATAGCTGATATGGCTTCCCAGCCTATCACCAAGTGTATCAAATATATAAACCATTATAATCTTCATCAAATTAGTTGTTAAATTGACTGAATTATACAAAGTCAATCAGAGTTTGAACCTAACGCTTGAAGGAAGGAGAGAACTACTCTAGAATCAATGCAGCAGAAAAAGGATAGAGGATTAATTCAGAAATATTTCCAAACCATTGTGACTCAAAAATTGAGCCTGCTATGATCCCTTGAGCAATATGTTTACCTGTGATTGAACTAAACTAATAAGGTAGTTTAGTTTGTCAGATCTGCTAATCTCAGATACGAGTATGAAGGCTGATCAAGGTTTTCTTGCACTAATATTTGCAAATATAGAACATGGAAATCAAGTAAGGACCTAAATAAAAAAATAATTTAAAAAAAAAAACTCATCTGAACTCAACTAAAACCCAGAGGAACGGATATGCTATTAAGATAGTGAAGGAGTGAGACATGAGAATACTAGCCATAGCATGAGGCACTGAAAGTATGGCTTACTACAACCATTATCAACTACATGTGTTGATATTAGCTTGCAGCTCATCATCTGGCACTCTCAAATAAAACATGGCAGATTTGAACTAATGACAATTTTTCTGGACCACCATACCTGGTCTGGAGAGGCCAAATATGTGGTCTTTTTCCTAACTACTCAAGATTAGTAGAGAGTGGTTCTCAAAAGTTCCACAACTAGAACTTTTGAGAAACTAAAAATTTAAAGGAGAAGCCATTTTATTACTACTGAAACTAATAGTTAATTATATCATAAAAGTATTAGAATCAGAACAAAAATAATTTACNAACCAGTAATCAACTAGAATAAAAAAAAACTGAAATAATTGAGAGGAAGCAAACAGCCTAATAGAGTCCACTACACGAATTCAGTAACCCACAAAGTTGTGAAGGCCCGTATGATGGACCAAGTCCTCTGATCACCTCCCCCATTATTTTCTTAGACCTTTAACTACTTCTCTAGGAACCCTCAATGTTTATCCTTTCAGACCTCCTGATATGTTTGAATCATTAAGCCTCACTTCTCGCAATTATCCTTCAACAATAGCCATGTCCACCTCTTCTTTGACTTCGCTTAATTTCTATGATTCCTAGTATGTATCCCCATCTAAGCCACCATAAGCTCGCCAACACTCGGTACCACAACACTCATTGGTGTGGCAGCATTGGCAACCCTTGTTGAGTTTAACTGGAATCTTCTTGTCGCACAAAGCCAACAAGCACTCCTCCATTTTAGTCACCTATGCTTATTTGGTGCATGACACCTTCCATGTATCTCCTCGTTACTTTGAATGATTTACCCAATGAGTATTTCCTTCTTCAAAAAGCTTTGCACACCAATGCTATCTTCCAAATTCCACCATATTCATGTCATAACTGGACTTGCCAACCAGAAATAGAACTTCTTAAATTCTAGCCTCCAAAGTGCCAACATAGAATTGATGCCTTCTTTTGTTTCATACCAATACAATGTCACCGGAAAACAACAACCACCTTAAACATTGTTGTGGTGTCACATATAACCACTGCAAAGAGAAAATATGACCTATGATATAGCCCAATGTTGCTATTTGAAATGCGTTTATCCCTACCAAATGTCCCTATGCAAGTTTTGGCTCCTCCACACATGTCTCCAAACCCATCAACATAGTAAAGCAACTTCTACCCCCTTGTTTCCGAAGCATTTCCACTAAACCTCTCTAGGTTCTCTATCTACACCTCTTCTAATCAATACAAACCTTACACAAATCCTTCCTTTTATCTCAAAGGTGATCCATTCAACAATCTACTCAAAATCATTAGGAAAGCATACCATCCTTGTCCTATCTTAGAAAACAAAAACAGGTTTGATTCATGCAGTGAGAATAGGAACTGCTTTAGGTCAGTCCAAAAACACTTGTCACCCCCAATTACAATGAATAGAAATAAATTCCCTCAAGATGAACCAAACTGTAATGCTTTGTTTATAAGAGTTCTTGGTATTAAAACTTACAAGTTGATCAAGTATCTATATTTGACAATTAATAGTTGACGAGAGAAGGTTATGTTTCATAAAAAGGCAATCCTATTGTAATTGTTTGAGGTATCAATGACATATTGAAAGGAGAACAGACACATTGATGGGATTTCAAGTATCTCACCATCTAACCCACATCATCTAAAGAGAATAATATGCGTTTGAAGGTATTCCTTAGTTGAGAAGACGGCAAATTCAAGCCAGGTACCAAGTCAAACAATTGAAGATAAAGGCAACAATTTAGCCTAATGCAAATTAGAAACGAAAAGGCTAGGTAACAAAAGCTAAATAATGCATTCTGGGGTAGATATAACCTAAGGAGTTCATATATTTTACCATCTAAATCTTTCAAGTTCTTTCAATCATATCTAAATTTTAGCCTCCTATGACATAAGCAAGCAAGATTTTGGATTCAACTGGTTATGAACACAGATCACATATTAGAGATCATAATGATCTCATCCATTTATCATTGATTCCACTTCAGTGATGCAGTAAAATGGTTAATGTTGAAATAACTGAAGATGCCATATTTCAGCAGCAAAATGCCAATGAACATCTACAAACAATAAAATGAGAATGCATCCAATAAGCCTTTTAATACATCAATCAAAATGTTTCCTTGCAGAGTTGCAGTATACAATACAGACACAAGGAAATTGCAATGCCATCCTCATGGTCTCAATGGTCTGAAATATATTGGTTCATCTATCTAATTATGACAAAGTCCTCTTAAGCATCTATCTAATTCTAATATTTGCACACTGTATCTATTGTACATAATTTCCACAACAGATAAATATATGCAGAGTATGCATACCTCAATTTCTTGCTCTCATTGAGCAGGGCTCTCTCCCGCATCCTTCGCCTCACTCTCCGCACCCGCGCCAGCACCAGCAGCTTCAGCATCAGCTCCCTTGGCCTCCGACTCATCATCCTTACCATACCCTTCCAAAACCGCCATCAACGTCGACGACGGCCCAAACAACGACCCAAGTAGCATCCCATTCGCCTCGGCCCTCGAAGGCATACTCTCCAACACCTCCAAATCCAAATGCCCATAAAGCTGACCACCCACAACAGCCCCAGTAACCTCATTGAACTCCATCTTCTTCTCCTTCACAGCACTCTTCACCCCACCCAAAGTAGGACCCACAGACTCCTCCTTCTTCACAAACAACAACGAATTCATCCCCTTCAAAGTGGGGCCCAGTGCCTCCCACTGGGTCCCAGCAAATGCCTTGGAAACAAGCGAATTTTTGACGACGACGATCTTGGCGGCATCTGGGTCGGACGAAAGAGGGTTTTTGAGGGGTTTGAACTGGTTTGCAGAGAATCCATGGCAGGGGAAAGGGGAAACAAGATAGGAGTTTTCGATGTGGGATTTTAGGGTTTTGATGGCTCGGAGTTTTTGGTGGTGCTTGGGTTTAGGGAGGGGTTTGTAGGGCGTCCATCGAGCGAAGTAGCGGATGTGCTGCTGTATGTGAGGTTGATGGCGAATTAGGGTTAGGGTTTGGTGGGAGATGAAAGCTCTCATTTTGCAGTGACAACAATGGTGGTGGAGATGGGAGAGAGAGAGAGACCGGAGGGAGAGATCACAGTGTGCACTCGGGGATTACCGGAGTACCCATCTGGGTACAGCCCTAATTAGTTGTCCTTTTTTTTTTTGTTTTTTTACTGCTCTTCATTTTCCCTTTTTTTGGGAGATTAATTTTATTGTTTCTTAATGAAAAAAAAATTCTTTCCCTTTAGTTTTTGATTTTCCTTACCCTTTTTTTCCCTTTAAATTTAAAAAGAAATAGTTTAATGGATGTAAAAAAGGGCGTAATTTTATGCAACTTGATCAAGTATTCTCGAATCACAACATGTATAACTCAAATTCATTTTTATTATCGTATAAAATATTATTTTAAGTTTCCTACTTAATTGGGCATAACACAAAGGTTGATGCTAATCGTTTTTGAAATCAATTATGTAATACCCTAACAAATTTCTCGTTGAGGAAAGCTAAAATAGTTTGATGGTACCACTCATATAAGGTCAGGAGCATGCGAGTGAGAACAAAGCATGCTGAAGTAGTCTGTGAGGTCAGTCTTCATGCTAGGGTGTTACAAAGTAATCCATTAGGTAACCTTATGAAAGTTTTATCAACTAATCAGGGTTTTTTTAATGAAGTTAGTCAAAAATTTGTTTAATTTAGTTTTGTTAAAAATGATAATAACAATTAGCAGACACAAAATTAACCAAATCAAGGCATGAAAATTTATTTAGAAAACTCCAAAAGAAAAAACACGGTACACTAGACAATATAATTGGGTTCCTTATATAGAAGGAAAGTAAAATGTAAATATTAAATCAAAATAAAATTACATTAGGAAACAAATAACATGTCGGGAATACCCCTTTAATGTGCTACCACTTGTCGCTTGGAGCACCACCCCCTTTCACCCCCGCTAACTACTAAAAACTTACCTCAAAGCAGTCCATTGTTGGACTACTACGTAATATGATTGCTCGATATTTGCATTGTACATGTTGTTTGCCTACCATTATCAGATACACTCATTGATGTGAGTTTGAGACATAAGCATGAGTACAATCAATTGGGTCATCACCTTGCTAAACATTTCATTCAATTTAAGTTTTGGCATATTTGGATGGTGAGCGTCTACATTGTTTTATTGGTTCATTAACTTATTCTATTTTATTTAAAGCAAAAAACGCATGTTACAATTTCATGCTATCTCATAGGCAAGTCGAATACATACACAAGTATTTGTACCATCACTTGTGTGCATGTTACACTTTCAAAGGCGTTTTTAAGTGTGTTGCACACGCCTATGACACAGTCCATATCACAACTCATAGTTGCTCTTTATTTTACTATAAAACACATTGACCAATTAGGTATTTGAATGTCATTATATTAATTGCTCATTATTGCTATTTGGATAATTATTAGGACATTGCCTATTCTCATATTAATCCAACCAAGCATAATGTATTTTAAGAAATGAAATTATTAAAGTTCCAAATGGAACCAATCACTACATAACCCAAATTATAGCCAAGAATATTGTTGAATAATTCAAAGAACCCAAAAGGAAAAAGTGTAAAGAGGGCTTTGGCCTTGGGGAGTTGTAACTTGTAATAGTGAAAGGGAAGATTGGCAAATGCCTAACAGTAGGCAGAGCTCAACAAAGAAATGCAGGCACAATTACACCCAAAACACCCTCTTTCTCTGTGTATTCACTATTCAATAACCAACATGACTTTGTTTGTTAGCAACCCATTCATTGACTATTTCTCATAGTTTATTTTATGTATATTTAGAGCTATTGTATCACTCCCCCATGTTCAAAGTTCAAAACAATAACTGAAACATCACCCAAAGTTCTCAATTTTCAAAACCCATCTTTGCTCTCTTTTCTCTCTCCTCTCTCCTCTCTCCTCTCTCCTCTATCTTTACCATTTGCTGGCTGCTCGAAGTTATTAAGCTGTTACCTGCGCACTTCTCGACATTCTTCTGGCGTGTTTCAGCTGCAATCACTGACCCTTTTGAAATTGATGCAATTCTGGGTTTGTTCTTGATTGCAAGATTCAATTTTTCTGGGTATGGTGTTGGCTATATCCTTTCTCTAAGCTGCTCCTGAGATTTTAGCCCAAATGGGTTCTGGGTAAACACTTCTCTCCTTTTCCTTGTCGGGATCTTCTTATAAATTCTTAATGATTGTGGTGTTTGTGTGCTTAATTTGAAAGTTGCCATTGATTGTTCTTCTGGGTTTAAGACTTTCTGTTGAGATAGTTGTAAAATTGAAGGGGCTATGTGTGGCCTTTGAACTGATGTCATAGAAAGCTGGTTGTCCTAATTCTATTGGCATTTTTATTTAACTTGTGCTACAGTGGCCTTTGAAGTTGAACTGATCAACTGCAAAATTTGAGTTCAAACTACTAGAAGGGCCAACATAGGCACCTTTGTAGATTGAAGGTGACTATTTAGATTGAGGTGGTGAATAGTTGTTTGAATTACCCCATTCATCTATTGGAAACCTGTCTGTATTTACATCATTAGCCCCTACAAACAAACAAAGAGAGAAAACCATTTAAGTTTGTTATGAATGGGCTGTAGCTCCTTTCCTATGTGGTGGGTTTGGGGCTGAGGGCCACTTATTAGGCACTTGCAACATCTGCGGATTATATCAACTTGGTAGCCAAAGATTGCTTTTTTAGCTAATAATAATATGCTCCTTGCATATGTCTTTCTTTCAACTTGTATATTTCCCTTTGTCATCTTCGGTGTTCAGGGATTAGTGATTTCTATGATATATGAAACACCTCCTTTTGCTAGTCATTACAATAATTTTATTAAGATTCTCTACTTTATCCAGAACATTGGGAAACTCGTTTAGGAATAGGAGCAGGGTGGTTTTTATCTAGCCGTGACGGCTTGAAGGCTTGTTGCATTATCCAGTACTTTCTTGGTTAATTTGCTTGCTTAATTACAGTATTGTAAATGGGATGTTTGTAAAACCTCAAAACTTTTTGACTCAGTATCGAATGGATATCCAGCGTTATGCTAAGAGATTTTGTATTGAATGAGTAGCACAAATCTAAGAATTGGTTTCATTAGTAGATATGTCCAAATGCTTGGTATTGAATTCATGTAGCAATGGGCAAATTACGTACGTTGTCATTATTGTGTGGATATTGTGCTGTACTTTAATCTTAGCTCTTGCTTTTGGACATCCTAATTTTTATGTCTTCATCTCTTAGGTTAATCTGACCTTTTTCTGTGGCATATATCTTCATCCATTTCTTCCAACTTACCTTATTTTATCCTGTGATTTTATCTTACATCTCTAAGCTGTTGCCAAACATGTGCAAACTAGTTTGCTAGGGTATATCATTCTGAATGCAGTAACACTGCAAGGAAAATCCCAAGTACCTCTCCTTTATCAGATTATAACTGTTTACGCTAGCTGAATGATCTCTTCCTTTGCATCTGTACTCTGCAAGTGGCAACTGTTACATACTTTACCTTCCAAAATTTTCATCAGGTGCTCTTTGTGCGAAGAAAGTTATATACTGTAAATTTGGGACTTGTTCTAGCATCAAAATTCTACAGCATAAGAGGTTGACTCAGTATAGTATTTTTCCGAAAAGCAATAACTTTAGCACCTGTTACCATTTACCAGGGTGAAATTGGCTATTAGGATTTCACAGAATATACAAAATCTTTAAAGAGAATCAGAACCCCAAAAATGGGGTATCAGATTTGTGAGTTTTAGCAAAATATTGGCAGAGAATCCTGAGCTTGAGGATGGACAACACACCACTGGTGATGACATGAGTCCTCCAAATAAACCCAAAGCTGAAGAAACTCTGCTCATGAAACCATGAATATATTGCATGGTTATATGGTAAGAGAATATAAAAGGCAAAGAAACAAATGACCAAGTTAGATTACCTGTGAAGAGAATTTGCTCAACAATAGCATTTCCCCACTTCTTAAAGTTACATGCGCCAATTAGATATTCCATCCATGGACCTAATTATGCGAAGCGAATTAGAGCATATTCTCTTGTCTATGACCCTGTCTGGAAGGAACCTGCAGTTGACATACTTTGTTAGTGTTGATGTTCATTGCTCAATTCCTGCCCATGTCCGTTATCTATTATTCTGTGTTTCTGTTTATCAACCTGGACTAAGAGTTCTTTCATTTCATGGAGATCTGTATGCCTTTGATTTTCTTGTTAATTAAAAGTTTGAAGGCTACTTGATCGTGCTTGTTTGGATTAAATCTGATGTTATATCTCAACAAAATCTGAATACTCTATCTTTACTCGTTGCTAGGCCATACTTGTCCCCACGGCCCTCTGAAAAAGAAGTTGATGTGGAAAATGGTCACCTGGAAAGAGACAAAGAAAGACCATTACGAACTCTTGGGGGAGTTAAGATACCTAATCAGGCCTTGTTGTCTGGGATGGCCTACTGCATTTCATCCTGCAGCATGATACTCATTAATAAATTCGTTTTGTCCAGCTATGACTTCAATGCTGGCATATCTTTAATGCTGTACCAGGTAATTTCATTTCTCTATGTATTTGGTAGTGACAAAAGTGACAACAGGCCATCACCTTTAACCTTGAAATGTACTCCCTCCGTTCTTTAAAAATCTTTACGCCGTCTATTTTGGGCATTCCCCTAAAATCTTTACATGGTCAAAAGTAGAAAAGAAAATTTGTTAAAGTTACTTAACTACCCTCCCCAAAATTCATAAATTACCTAGAATAAAGCCCACTACCAACCCCACTCACTCATTATTTAATTGAGGGCAATATTGAAACTTTTACACCATGTGAAAGTTTCTTAATTTCCGTGCATTTTATTGGCGTAAAGATTTTTAAAGAACGGAGGGAGTATTGTTTAAAAATTCACCTTTGAAGTGAATCTGTGAATTGGCAACTTTGATCTTCAAATCTTAGTGGTTTCCATTTTGTTTTTTTGCTTACAGAACTTCGTTTCAGTACTTATTGTGTCAACCCTGTCTGTTACGGGTATGATATCGACGGAGCCATTAACATGGAAATTGATCAAGGTCTGGATACCTGTCAATGTTATATTTGTTGGCATGCTCATCACAAGCATGTTCAGGTAAGTGTTCTTTGGCTGTATGTGCTTACTGTTCTGGTACACTTTCCCTGATTTCCCCTCTCATAGGGACCTTTTGTAATAGAGCTTTGTGACAGTTATGTGAGCTTGTATATTTTGCTAATTGCATTTTGATAACACTTTACCTTCTGAAGTATAAATAGTCACTGGTAAAGCCTTACTCCCAAGGGGATCAAGGGTTTTAAGGTCTTGTTTGCTTTATAGGCAAGCTGTTATTGAGGATTCATCCATGCATAACATAGTGAGGTGGTTATGTGCTTAGTGGGTTGCGATGTTGCTACAAGACTTTAGGAGATAGATACCTAAGGAATTGTAAGAGTTACATAGTATGTATTCTGAAAAAAGCTTTGCTTGGTGGATCTTTTATATATGTGGGAGATAAAACTGTCAGGGCCCATTACAGCTTTGTACAGGATACTCAATAATAAAGGACTAAAAGGAACTTCAATCTTCTTTCTACGGTTCCAATCAATCAGAGCAAGAAAGGCACAATGAGCATGTCTTTTGAAAAATTTCAGGTTCTTATGGATGTGCGGGCATTTTATGGTGAAGGTACTGCTTGAGTGCTATACAATGTAAATTCCAAGTGACCCCAAGTACATGAAGTTCACGAGGAGATGTAGTCTTCCATGAAATTTGTGATAGAAATTTGGTATTGCTAGTAAGTAGTCCTATTTCGAAGTCCAAAGGTGCAGTGGAGGTAATGTTCTTGCTTGGAAAGCTTACTTGATCATTTCATCTTGATGACTTTGTAGAAAAGCGCTAGAAATGGAAAGATTATTTGGTCATTCTGATTTTGGTGACATAACAAAAACGCATTGGAAATACCTTGCGCGATCTGCCTTTGTGAGACAGATGAAGGGCATATAGTCAAACTTTTTTTTTTCTCTCATCCCTCCATGGAGAGTTGAGGTTTATGGCATTTTGATGCTATGTAAATCATCAGGCTAGTTGGTGCCTTTAACAAGGAAGTTTTTTATCTAGGATGAAAGAGATATTGCTCAATTTAGTGTAAAATTTTTGGTTGCTTTCACAAGAAATAAGTCAAAGAATCTTTGAGGGACAAAGGAGTGTTTTAGTTCTCACAGTTTATCTAATGGTTCAAGTTAAGAGTTCACATGTGAGTTTGTGTCCCACATTGAAAGAAGAGGGGAAAGAAGACTAGCAGTAAGCCTAGTGGACTACTCTACTATACCAATTGGTTTTAAGATGGAAACTCACTCAAGATTGTGTGGGATCTACCTTTTCTCCTTGTGCTGGCCTAACGTAGGCCCATTGAGATTCAATGTAGTATTAGAGCCAATGAAGATTTTGGCGCACTGTTGTTCTAGGATGGGGCTAACTGAAATACTGGACCAATGAGGAGGTTGTTAGTGTTAAGAGTGCACATATGAGCTGTGTCCCACGTTGAAAGAATAGGGGAAATGAGAATAGTATATAAGCATAGTGGATTACTCCATCCACACCATTGATCTTCAAATGGAACCTGACTAGCCTTGTGTGCGGTCTACCGTATGAGTTTTATGTTTCTTTGCTGTCCATCTCCCAACCTTGGAAGGGGACGTGTTAGGGTTGCCTTAGGTAGCTTGTATTTTAGCATAAAACCGAATTAGGACTTTTTTACATGGATAAAACCTGATGAGTTAAGATGTGGTTGCTGGGTTGTTAGTTGTGACTGAAGTGTATGGCAACACCCTGTTTACCTTTGTGAAGGAGCTTATGGCAGTTGAACACTGGATATTTTAAATCTCCAATTCCCTTGAAGAATATATATTTATCCTGTTTCTTACATAGCTCATCTCTTTTGAAACTTCTACTCTCGTCTTATGCCATACCCAGGTATGACTTGTATCGTTGTCATTTACTTTCTAGATCTTCTGCGAATTCATCTACACTGAATCACATAGATGCTTGATATGACAAGATAAGAGTCCTTTCAGAAGGTTAATTATAGGACCTCAGAATGAGACATAAGATATGGCCTAATAGAGATTAATTTGTTAAAAGTTATGAGACAGGTAAGTGTAAATGGTAGGATTTCTTTGATTATTTCCCTCTGTAATTGGATTTCTTGAAATACAACCGACTATGCTGTTAATGGATCTAGACAAAGTAGGCCTCATATATTTGTGACTAATACTATACGTGATGGTGTATTTTTGGTGCTACATGTTGTTATGTCAAGTCGTTATTAACTACTCCTTTAATGCTACAACATTGGAATTTGATAGATCTAGAGGGAGGCCATAGGGTACATCCGTGCATGGCCCACCCATTTTTTTTTACAAAGGAAAATGATAAACTAGAATTTATGTTCCCTAAAGTGGCCATTTGATTTTGTTTTGGCCCACCCATTATTATTTTTCTGGATATGCTACTCAGCACAGATGCAGCAACATTGTATTGCCTCCTTTCCTTTCTTTTACCCAATCACTTTATGTGTTAATCTAAACCAATTTCTTTGCAGCTTGAAGTACATTAATGTCGCCATGGTAACAGTCTTGAAGAATGTCACCAATGTAATAACTGCAGTTGGTGAGATGTATCTCTTCAGAAAACATCATGACAACAGAGTCTGGGCTGCGCTATTCTTGATGGTATGTTCGGTTTGTTTGTCTTTGTACATAAAATAACAGGGTGTTTAATTCAGTATATTTTATGCAAGCCATGTCGACTATGCCCTTGGTTGTCCATGGAAAAGGTCAACTGCGACCCTTCCTGGTTAGACAGGGTTAAGGGTTAAGGATTAAGGAATTGTTATTTTGGTTGAGTCGCTTGAACTGTGATTAGACTTTGAATCCACTGAATATGCGTGAAAGGGGACCGACACATGTAGGTGTTCTAAACGTAAGTGTCTTTTGGATGACCAATTGAGGAGGATGATCCAAGGCTAAAAAAAAAAAAAAAAAAACTTGCATATATCTGGCTCAAGATACATCAATTTCAAGAATAATGAACATGTCAAACCACAGGGATTCATGGCTTTGTATTATGCGTTCTTCTGAGATGCTGTTATGGTTTCCATATTCTTTCAACTGATCTTGACCCTTCTTCCAAATCATTTAATTTTCCCTAAGCACGTATAGTGCTTGTACGCCCTCCATCCCGAATACCCTAATCTGCTCTGCCATGTTATACTTGCTACAAGGATAAGTAACTTGTAACAGTTTTAAGATTTGGAAAAAGCATTGGGAAACTAGAGCCATATCCGTGTCAGACACATGACACTCGGACATGCGTATGGACACTCGACACTTCATCGTAAGCCAAAAAACATGCGAAATTTTCAAATTCTTGCGAAGTCTGACACTAGGACACATATCCATGTTGGACACTTCCATCTGAGTTCAGGTAACTTTTACATATAGATTATAGAGGATTGAGTTGAATCAGTTGAACAGGAGATGTATGAACTGTTCCATCTTTCAGTTCTACCGATTCAAAGGCTAGGGGTGCCATATATGTTTCCAAAAAGTCAATTCTCTTCGAACTTGGGCAATACTGCAACTTTCGCTACTGTGCCTGCACACCTATTACTACCAAAGCTAGTAAGTAGTGTGCCTTTTGGACGGGCAGTGGATGATCTGACAATTTTTACTTCATATGTTACTTCATATTACTAGGTGCTGATCCTAAAGGAGAGAATGAGCATTTTCTTTCTGGAAATTCTCTTTCGACTGACACTTTAGCATATTGATCTTTTGACTTTAATATGCAACTTCTGATATAGTTTTTGCTTTTATTTATTTGTTTGTTTGTTTTTTTTTCCTTTTTTCTGCATATCTATGAATACAGAATCTGACAGCTGTGGCTTGGCTTTCTGCAGATCATATCAGCCGTTTCTGGAGGAATCACTGATCTGTCTTTCCATGCTGTTGGCTATACATGGCAGCTTTTTAATTGTTTCCTAACAGCATCATATTCTGTGAGTGTTATTATATGTATGAATGTCCATATTTTTTGGAGGTTTATCTGCCTCATACTTCCGTTAATATTTGGCTAATAATTCCACTACATGTCTGCTCTGCTACAGTTGACATTACGTAGGGTCATGGACACAGCAAAGCAGGTCACTCGATCTGGAAACTTGAATGAGTTTTCAATGGTCTTGTTAAATAATACTCTATCATTGCCTTTAGGCCTCCTGCTCATCTTCATATTCAAGGAAGTGGACTATTTATATGAAACGTGAGTTTTCTTTTCTTCTTTGAACATTATTCCATTATATCTTTTCTCTCCCTCAAAATTGGTACAGATTTATTGATATACACTTTTAGTTTTATGTTATCTGCTGTCGGTTGTTTTGTCTATTTCATAATATTGTATCTAGCCATCATAATTATGGGGAAAGGATATTAGTCATGTGCAAATATTGAAACTGTTAGCTTGCAAGTGAAAAATAAAAAATACTCCATAATGTCATGTCAACTTTAGAACTTGTAATCACCTTCAACTTCCACTTTCAAGGAGTCTTGATTTTTGAATAACGTGCAAATCTCTGCTTTAAGCTACATCCGAACTTGGATTATACTCAATAAGAACAGCCATATGATATGACTAATAGAATCAGAGTATTATATCCATCCTTTTCTTTGATTTTACCTTCCCATGATCGTTTGTTGGATGATAATGGCAGGCCGCTTCTTAGGTTACCGAGCTTTTGGTTGGTGATGACGCTTAGTGGATTCTTGGGTCTGGCTATCAGCTTCACTTCTATGTGGTTTCTTCATCAAACAGGCGCTACTACATACAGGTAAGCTATTACTAAAGTTTGATAGACTATGAATGACATGATGGTCAATGTGCTTCAAGTTAAACTCATTATTTATGAGCTGATCATGGACAGACGGGCACATTAGGCCCGTCCGTTCGTCTCGAAAATGGGCGGATATTTTGGTGAATTTACAAGGACTCGGCCCGGTCCAGGGACAAAAAACACGCCAGCACAGCCTGTGTCCATCCCAAGCCTGGTTTGATCAGTTCTCTATTAAAGTGGGTTCTTAGATGTGGGTGAAACCACCTTCGTAAAACATAAAAGGGTTCAAGCTTTGGCTGCTGGGGAACTCAGTCACCTGGGTCTGGGTGTTCTTGTCTGAACTTTGTACTTTCCCCATATGGACTTTGGGTCTGAGATTGTAATGAAACTCACTAAACATCTGTTGCCATCTATGATTTGCAGCCTTGTGGGCTCTCTCAACAAAATTCCCCTCTCTGTTGCTGGCATCGCTTTGTTTCATGTTCCTACTAGCTTACAGAATTCTACAAGCATCCTTTTCGGTAAGACTTCTTCACCAAGGCGAACAATGTAGAGACCATTTAATAACTTCCCTCATGACATATTGCATTTTGTGTTCTCCAGGTCTGTTGGCTGGAGTTTTCTTTGCTCGAGCAAAGTTGAAGGAGAAGTCTCAGTCTGGATAGTTGAAATCTTGACTGTTAATTATGTGCAATTTGGTTTGAAAATTTTCCCATTCACAAATTTTCCACTTGGTTATTCGATAACTTCTCCTGTCTTGGGCGACAAATCCAGCAGCATTTGGGGAGAGACGAAGACAGGAAGATTGAAACATATCCATTTGTACAGGTCAAATGAGCTTTCCATGGTGGGGTGTACTAGCTGACATCTCCTCTAATGCTCTTCTAAGTTTTACATTGCAGAGCTGCTCGAGATCGTCAGCTGGTAGCTTGTATTTATACATTTTTGGTTAGGCTTTGATCTCTTATACTTGTTTCAAGTATTCTTTTGTACTTGCTGTAAGGCAATTTGTATACAAAGATAAATGATCAATGTGATACCAATTACAAAGTTAAATGTTCCAAATTTGAAAATTTCTTATATTTATGCTTCTTTCGTTGCCTTCATGCATATCATGAAATCAAATGAGCGAAGACGAATAACAAAAACTTTTAGCATGTTTAGTCATCAAAAGAATCAATAGGAGCTCTAGAGTTGGATTAAAGTTCAATGCTAATTGCTATGTGATCTTGCTACAGTTGGCTCATTGCCCCAAATATTGAAGAAAAACTTCATATTGTAGATTTGACAACTTGTGTACACAAATTCTCATTTGCCAACTACCAAAGTGCTAAAAGAAAGACTGTAATTAGGGCGTGGATTAATATGGTGGAGAAGACTTTGAAACATATACAAATACTTTTGTTATGTAATTGGAATGTAACCAGTGAAATACTCCTAGCAATGATGCTTAATGATCCATTTTTGACATAGTGCCCACTACTTCCTAATTGACGTTACCTTGAACATACATTCAAATGATACAATCCAATTCATAATGTCAATGTTTTCTTCTACCGACTATATAGCTGACACATATGACATTCATAGTTTTGTCTCGAAACTCAAAGAAATAATTTTCAATTTTTAAAATTAAAAAAAAAGTAAATGGTAGACAATAACTAATTGACATATGATATGGGTAGATAACCCACTGGATCAACCAACTTTATTCCATCACCCACTACTTCTTCATTAATGTTAGCATGATTTCTAGGTTTCAAATTACAATGTCAGATCAATCAAGTTGCCTAAGTACTATTAAAAGTTTGCAGCTATCCCCTCAATTAAGATCTTGTGATTCTTGTATATCTACTTTTAACAAGAGAGTTTAGAGTAGGTAGCGTAGTGGCACACCTTCCACTCGTCTCTAGAACAGAAAAAACCCTGAGTTTGAGAGTAACTTTTCTCAAATAGAGAACTTCTTGGCTATTTCAAAAACTAAAATTATCCAACTCGAGAACTCCCAACAAGATTAGCTCCGATAATAACAATACAATCAAGATCATTATCGGAAGATGACACACATAGTGGGACAATAACATTCACTTTGTAACACTAACCCACCATCCATCCCCCAATTAGGCACAAATATAGGCCAAAGAAAGAGAAACCTTGTGCAGATCAACAAAAATGGAGAGATCAGGGCAACAAGAGGAGCCAAGTCTCCTCCCTCTTCGCAACCCCACAACCTCCATTTCATCGGCGGCGCCGCCGTCAATTCGGTGGCCGACGATCGACGGACCACTGGGCCTCTCAGAGGAAGAATCTCTTACCTACGCTCGCCGATTCTACAAGTTCGGGTTTTTGCTTCTCCCTTGGCTTTGGGCTGTCAATTGCTTCTACTTCTGGCCTGTTCTTCGCCACTCTCGCTCATTTCCTTCATTTCGCCCCTGTAATCGCTCTTTTCCTCTCTCTCATTCTCTCCATTTCCGTAAAATTTCGTTAATTGTGTGTTTGTTTTTATTGAATTGAAGTTGTTTATGGCAACCCATTTCGATTTTGATTAATATGATAATTGGGTATGCGTTTGACGTTGGATTCGTTAAGGGTGTTCTCAGTTGAGATTTAACAGTGCCAATGATTATTCGAATTGGATTTCTTTTTATTCAACTTTGTGTAATAATGTAGTGTATTTATACTTTCTCCGCCCCAGAAATTATAGTCATCTCTATAGTGTGACAAGAACTAGCAATGTGACAACTAATTTCGGACAAAGAGAGTATAGTCTTATGGAAGAGTTTGATACTTGGTGTTTAGTTTGTTGAGATGATCATTTAAAATGAAGAATTCAGAGAACCCGTTTTGGTGAAAAACTTTGGTAGTTGGGATCTTATAGTTTCAGCTTCGCAGATAATTTTAATCTGCTACCTTATTTGGGAGAATTTGCTTCTTGTTCCATTTGGGGCTTGGATGTGATGATTCTATTGTATATATATTCTATGGTGTCATCTTAGGTTTTCTCTCTGGTTCTTGAATCAGAGACATGACATGGTGTCAGCGTTAGATAATTAAGATCATTACTGAGAAATTTAGCACATTTTTGGCTTTGATGGATTCACCTGGTGTTTGAGTCACATTCACTGGAGTAGATTATTGGATGAATAATCTCAAGGATATTTGTACTATAGGGTTGTTGGCGATTTGGCAATTCCTGGGTGTTCTTTTTGACCTAAAGATGAGATATTTGTATTCTTGAAAAATTGCCCATTTTGATGTACTTCTCCTGTGTTCCTCACTTTTCTTGTGTGGTGGTAGTCTCATATAATTTGTAGCGTTCAATGTGAGCAATAAGTCTGAATATGCATAAATCCTTGTGTTTATGATTTATGATTGGTTGATGGTTGATGATTGATGACTGCAATGACCAAGCACATGTAAAAGATGAATGTGGGAGATATAGCTTTTGTGAGCTTGATGCTGCTTTTCTGCATTATGATTGAAGGCTTTGTTTGTTAGAATTTGTAATTGCTTTAATTTTGAAAAGTTGTCATGGACTATAGTTGTTTTGCTTGGATCTTTTGGAGAAAGGAGCCTTTAGTGGATTTGGAGCTCATATTTGGAGACATTAGCAAACAGTAGGCAACGACCCATGAAGATATTGGTGTTGAGTGGAAATTGATATCTTCATGGTATATGGAAGTGTGAATAAAAAAAGATCTGGGAAATTTGAATGCAGGCATGACTTTATATAGAGATTTTTGGGTTAAGACAAGTGTTCTGCTTATCTTTTGAATGACAATTGATTGCTTGATAGTTACCCTTCTTTTTTCTTTTCTTTCTTAAAGGGTGTTAAAGGATGTTGTTTATGTCACCAGTTTGTAGTTACAAGGACAAATCAAGCTAGGTGGCCTGAGAGGTTGGGCTAAGGTTGGCCTGAGAGGATTATTTACTTGGGTGTTTGTTTGATCCTCCCATTCCTCGTGCTTGAACCTTCTTATTATTCACAAATATAGGTAAACCATGAACTTCAATTTCATATTGAAAACTTTACCTAACCGATATGTTTTAGCCGTTTCTTGTAACTCGTACTCTAAATAATCCTCTGACCTCCTCTTTGTTGGCTGGACTCTCAAACATTGCTCATGGTTATCCCTTTGAAAGTTACATTGTCTCAACAGCCCATGTGGCATATAATTGAGCAGAGTTTTAGTGATTTTCTAGCAGAACGTAAGCCAACTGCCATGAGCCTCATAACTGGGATTTGGTTGATAACACGGTTTAGAAGAGATAAAGAACGGTAACTTAATGATTGGCTTAATTATTACTTCATCTAGGTTAGGGTGCATCGCAAAACATGGTAATTATGGTTGACTCATGAGTCAGAACTCAGAACTATCAGAAGCAAAGGCAGGCTGCAAGGTATTCTGATGGCAAAGGAGAATGTTGCGCAGCAGGTGTACTTTTGAGTCTTCAATTTATTGCAACTCCATAGGTTGGAAAATTTAATTCTGTGAGATCTGCTATGCTTGAGTAGCAGCATTTAGCAAAGAGGACTTTAAAGGTGTCCTGCTTTGATTTTGTAACAAACTGCATCATCAAAATCTTAAATTAATTCAAGTTACTGTACTACTTTTGTAATGGTATGTGTATAATTTTATGAAATACACTTTATTATTGCCTAGTTGTATGATACACCTCCATTTCCGTTTCCTCAATTAGTGAAGCTTGACATTTGCTCTAGTTAGGAGGAAGTGACATTTCTCCCCATGGGTGAAATTATCGTCTTTTCAAGCTATTGTTTTTTTGCCTTTATTATTGCAAGAAACTTATAGAATGATGGTTTGGAGTCTTCCCCTACCCAACATAGCTCTAGCGCTTCTGGATCAATTTAGCATCAAGAATACTCTGCTCTCTCCATTTATGATCGGAATTATTAATATTAATGTATCAGTTGCCCAGAAAGTCGCTTATACTTAAGGAAGTAAGAGTTGAGGCGTAAATGATCTTGTTAATAGTATGTGAATTGAAGCCAACATCACCATTCCCACCCAGTTTGCGTCCTACAGTTGGTGAGGTCTGGGGAGCATTTGAATGAAGCTAAAATTTAAGAAAGCATCTCACATCGTATTTCAGATTCTGCATGCACTTTGTTTCTTTGCGGAATACTTTGCCTTTGTAGTTGATGCTGCTTCATTTGTTAAGGGCATTTGTAACTAACTATTCAACTGCTAATTCTTTTCTCAACAGATGTTGTCAGATCAGCAATAGGATTCTCAGTTTTCGCAGTTATACTGTCATCATGGGCATTAACATTCGCGATTGGAGGGGAGCATCTTTTCGGGCCAGTTTGGAATAAGCTCGTCATGTACAATGTCGCTGATGAGTTAGGTTTGACAGGTTGGATGTAGCTGTGTGCACTTGGTTCCCAAACAGGTGATGAGGGTAATACTCTTTTGGACCAAAGATGCTGATGGTGTACTCTGTTGAGCCGTTTGTTTTCGGTGTATTCGCCCAAGTAATATGTGATTCTGAACAATGGGAATTATGGACGATTACCATAGCTATGAAAATGATAATCAGTAATCACAGTAATATGTGCAGTGCTTTTGCTCCATGTAAAATGCTCTCTGTGACCTCTTGTCCTGTGCTTAGCACTGCCTTTTGTAGAGAAGGTCCACTCGGGACTTGAGAAGCATTCTAAACACCCTTTCTCCCTCCATCTTCTGTATATTTTACTGATTTAGTGTCGTACTGGTAAATAAATGAAAAATATTATCGATAAGCCAATTGTGAAATCCGTTTTGGGATTTGTTAGAACTCATTATTCTCCCCTTTTTCCATTGAGATCATAAGTTGTTTCTCTAATCACCATGTTATTATTAGAAGCTTTTTCTTTCAGAAGATTTACTGGCTGTGTTTGAGTTAGTAGGAAATATATTACAGGAAAATGAGCTCAAGTAATAACTTCAAGGAGTCGAAATGCCTTGATGGTGCGATGTGCAGGGGTGGTGTTATTCTTTATGGTGATGTTTTGTTGTAATTGAGTAGAAATTAACTGGCTATCTCACTTTCAAGAACCCAATTTTTCGGCTGATCACTTTTTGGATACTCACATTTACAATCACTTTATGTTGCAATATACTCTCTCTGTATGCCAATACTAATCACATTACTAGTTAAAATTATATTGTAACAATGACTCCTATTGTTAGAGGGAGCTTTGTTTCACGTATTTGAGTTTTCAAATTGGATTTCTCACTATAACATTACCATACCGTTATCTTTACCTAATCAAAATGCAACTATAAAAATTCAATGATATTTGATTTGATTATTTTTGTTCTATAAGTTGATTGATTTGATTGAATATTGAGAGTTTTTGGATTTTCAAGTTTATCTTCATAACCCTAATAATCTGAAGGAGCTTTTTGTTTTCATGCAAAAGCTTTGTCAACATATGATCAAGATCCCATGGTGTGAAATAGAAATAAGAAGCACATACTTTGATTCCAAGGGGGTGGGGACCCCATTAAACCCAAAACTAAAAGTCCTGGCCACAACAAACAGTAGAGCAAAGGAGACATTTACCAATAAGAATGAGGCAATCTCACCTTATCCACACTACCACCACAAACCCTTAATTACACATCATCCATTCTCTCCACATCACCCTCTGAATATCTTAATCAACTCTTCATAACTTTAAACCCAAAAAAAGAAAAACCAACCAAAACTTTCCATTCAATTTGCAAGAAAAAAAAAAAAATCTCCCAAAAATTAGCAAAAAAAAATGGCTTCAATGAACTCTAGTGTTTTGGCATGCAGTTATGCCATCTCTGGGGCAGGTGGCCTTGAGCTGAGCTCAAAGGCTTCTTCAGTGGTTTCTGTAGCACCATCATCTGTGGGCAGCACTGAAAAACTGCCCTTGATTAGGGCACAACAACAGAACTCAAGAGAAGAGAAGGGAATTGATGGAAGAAGAGCTGCCATTTTTGGGTTGGCTGCTGCCCTTATAGCAAGTTCTGTTTCAACTTCTGCTAATGCTGGGGTCATTGAAGAGTACCTTGAGAAGAGCAAAGCTAACAAGGTGAGTTTCTCATTGTTCTTGTTAAGGGTTGATTAAGATTTGGATCTTACCCATGCTTAAGGGAATAAGTGGTGGTGATTTCATATGTAAATGAAGTTTTGTGGTCTCAAAACATGTCACTTAATTCATGTAAGGTTTGCTTAGGAGCTACAAGAACAAAGGAACCAGAAATACTCATTTTCGATATGATTTTCTTAGCTTCTCCTGGATAAACATACATCTTCTAAGATTCTGCATAAATTTAAAGGTTTAGATCCGACCAGACCCGCCTATCTACTTATTACTGTCTAGTGACTCGTTAAGATTCATAAAATACTTCATCCTTCGACATTTAGTAATCATGTTGATAGTTTAAGCTACACTCTAAATGTGACTATTATTTCCGATAGGTGGGAGTATACATTAAGTAGACCATGAATTAAACATCTCAGATTACTTGTAAGCAAAATAACTAGTTAAAAAGTAAATTGAACAGCAGAATCTCTTTACTTCTGATGATAACACAAGTCTTTTGGGATTGGTAACCAGGAGTTGAATGACAAGAAGAGGTTGGCTACAAGTGGGGCCAACTTTGCAAGAGCATTCACAGTGCAATTTGGATCCTGCAAATTCCCAGAGAACTTCACAGGCTGCCAAGATCTTGCCAAGCAAAAGGTTTGTCATCTCTATTCTCTATGACATTCTGTTCACTCCTTCTGTTCCAACTTGTTTGTTACTTGTTTTTCCCAAAATACCCTTTCGAAACCTTTTTTATGACCAAAATTTATACTAATTGATGCTTTTCCTCAACATAAGAATAATCTTCAAAGTTTGCCAAAATTTAATTATAATGGTTATATATCTCCCTTAAATTACACTCCCTGAATAGTGACTAGCAAATCTGAATTGAGAAAGTGCTTGTTTATATTGTAACATCATTTATTTTCGCGGTACTCACTAGTTTTAATTTACTGACCTGTTTTTGGGTATGCAGAAAGTGCCATTCATCTCTGATGATTTGGCCTTGGAATGTGAAGGCAAGGACAAATACAAGTGTGGCTCAAATGTTTTCTGGAAATGGTGAAGAACTTATCAGTCCCAATTCTTTCTCTACATTGTTGAGTTGTGCAACTCTCATTCTCTTGTATCAGAATCATGTACCTATTATTAACCTGAATGAAGGTGCTAAAATGGTGATTAGGGCAACACTTTGATCTAGTTTCTCCTGCAATCATTATTCACCATTCTTCTGCAATTGCACCTTGTTAACTTTCCTCGTCTTTGATAACGTAAACGAAAAATCAACGATAGTGAATCCAACAAGAACAAATAAATGGCCAAAATTTTAAAAAAAAAAAAAAAAAAATTCATTTCCCATCAGTAATTGCCAATAAACAGACTTCTCAACTCTTATCCTCTCCTAAATGTACATATATATATATATTCCTCTTCAAAATTTTGACAAAAATTTAGATTGTTCATCAACTATATAAAGTGGCAAAGAAATAAAAGAATAATATAATTGATCATCCAGTGATCTTAAACTTAATTACAGTAGATTTCTCACCAGAGTTTAAACGTGGAATCCCTACTCGACATTTTCAGGAGCTGGTTAGTGCTAACTGATGTGTATCAGTGACATTAAGCTTCTGCCTTGGCAAGCAAACACCGCGAACGTTACTGAGCCCCTCCAGATACTAAGATAGTATATGAAGTACTCCATCCGTTCATAATATAAGACAATTTTGGACTTTGCGAACAGATTAAAACCCGAAATGGCAAAGCTGTGTCAAGGTCATCCTTAATTTTCTGCATCGAGGGATCCAGTAGGATACTGACCAAAAATACTTGAGCTCCTTTACAATTCGGATGAAGTTTCACGAGAATCCACATGATGATGATGAACTAATATTGACTTGTAACTGGGGACATGGAGATGGAAAAACATTGCTTGTAAAACCCGAAACATGTTCGCAATGCCAAGATGCTGATGAGTGCAGACCGAGAATACTAACATTTTTCATGCATATGCCTTCATATGGCGAGCCCTCGATACCCAGTATTTCAGGTGCTTTCCTCGACTTCAAGCTTACCACATTACTTATGAAGATCCGACTAACTCGAGGAACAGCTTTCGGATCCCATTTATCATCCGGGTGATCATTAGCGCCCCTACTGAACTTAATGGGTACTTTTACTCCCTCGAGCTTTAGGTTACTTATTGAGATATTCGCTATGTATCCTCCTCTCCCGGCATCTGTTTTTATCCTGACCCCAGCTGCTGAGTTCCACACACGAATATCATCTATGGTTATGTTAAATATTCCACCAGACATTTCACTGCCTATTCCAACCCCAGAGCACGTTGGAGTTGTACCGGATATTCTTCGTACTACAATGTTTGAGCTGGGCCGTGCCATCGCAATACCATATTGATCCCACCCACTCTTCACGGCCACAAGATCATCCCCGCTCTCTATGTAACAATCCTCGATACATACTTCCGTGCTTGAATCTGCAGTTTCAATTGCCTTTAATGAATCCAATTGTGGAAATATATGGTTTTTAAAGGTGTAGCATAGAAGGTCAAAACAGGCAGAAAAACATGGTGTTAAACAGCGATTATCATACCTGGGTCTATACCATCTGTATTAGGGGCGTTTAAAGGAGCCAAAATTGTCATCTTCTGAACCAAAACATTCCTGAAGCAACAAACAGAGCACCTTGTTTTAATTTTGGTCTTAAACATAGGTTCATTTCTTACAAGTGAAATTTATTAGGCTTAATGTCCCTGCTTCATTAAAAGCCTGACAATTTCAAAATCTCCATATCAGTTTGGTATATAATGCATGCCAACATCATATTTGATCGTGACAACATATTTTATTAAAGATACCAGCAATCAAAATATGTGAATGGCTGTACTAACCTGCAGTACACAGGATGGATGGTCCAAAACGGAGAGTTTCGGAAAGTAAGATTGTAAATCATGATGTTCTGTGAATTGACAAACTCTACAAGATGGCCTCTTGTGTGCTCCAGTGTTCTATTCCACCACATATCCCACCACATTTTCCCCTGTCCATCAATGGTTCCATTTCGTCCTGCAACCAATAGGTAATAAGGCCAATAAGATGCTGTTGATAATTCTAACACAATATAGGCTAATAGCTTATTAGGTACCAATTTAAGATTGGTATTAAGTCAAAGTATCACATCAACAGAACAAGACTCTACTCCAGTTTGAAAGACTTTTGATCATGCAACTGGGCTCATCTCAATTATCTCTGTTCTCTGTTCTCTCTCCTCGACCCCACCCAAGTATAATTGAGCGAGTTAGGCCAATATCAGATCCTTAATTCAATCAGTAAAACATAAGCATTTAAATGACAGCATAAGTTAATCTACACCAGTATATCAATATTGCATATTGGTTGAGACAGTATATTCCTCCCCTTTGCTCCCCAAATGAAAATACATGGCACGCTCTTTGCAGCCATTATCATCAGGAATGCCTTCGTTCTAAAACCTACAATGAGCTCTCTCAGTAGCCAGTAACAACATCCCTCTCCCCTCTAATGCTCAGAAGTTCAGACCTCAGACTCATCAAAAGGAATCAAACTCAAATTACTAGGTAAAGTTCACAATTTTCCTTTTATAATGCTGCCAGAAGATCCAGAAAATCATATGATAGAAAAAAACAGGCACGTATGTATTAATGTTATAAATAATTACCGCATCTAGTTGATAGTAACATGTAAACTAAACAAACAAATAACTCATATGAAAAATTGAACAGACATGAGAAGACAACTAGTCATGCAATTAAGGAGTTCAACTCTATCCATAAAAATATTTTCACAGAAAATAGATGTACAACTTTTGAAAAATATAACAAATTAACATAAGAAAAATGATCAAGTGCTCCAAAGAGTAAATAATATATTTTGTGGTTTAAACAATCAAAGTGGAATTTATCTATATCCATCACAATTATTTTTCTCATTAAGGTACACCATTGGTGGTGCCCCTAACGGGGCACCTCACTATTTTCCTAAACCATTAACAATGCAGTTATCAAGGATAGCAGTTTCTAAGTATGTATATCCTCAGTAGATTCATATTTATTTGACCTATGGCAAAGAAGTGTTGCCAAGTGCCAACACTGCATCTAAACCAAGAAGAATCTAATTATCCAAAAAAAAAGGATTTTTTGCGGGGAACCCCCTTTTATATAGGGTTTTTTGTGAAGTCCCCCCTTATAAAATGTTTTTGGTGGGAAACCACCTTTTAAAAGATTTCTGTCCTGTTAGTCCCCCCTTACTCTCTTTTCCGGCCAAAAAATAGTGTTTTATCCCCGTTTTGCCCCTCACATGTATTTTTTAACCTATTTTCTTCCTTTTTTCACATTTCCTTTTCCTTTATATTTTTCCCCAAAAAATCTTTTCCCCCTCTTTAATCTTCACAAAGAACATAAATTATAAGAGGGCGAAAAGATTTTTTGGTGAAAAATATAAAGGAAAGGAAAAGAAAATATGAAAATAGAAAGAAAATAGGTTAAAAAACACACATGAGGGGCAAAACGGAGAAAAAACACCATTTTTTGGCCGGAAAAGAGAGTAAGAGGGGACTAACAGGACGGAAATTTTTTAAAAGGTGGTTTTCCACCAAAAACATTTTATAAGGGGGGACTTCACAAAAAACCCTACATATAAGGGGGTTTCACGCAAAATACCCAAAAAAAAAAAAAAAAAGAAGGAAGAAGAAGAATCTTCAAAGAAAATACATGTATGTAATAAATCAATCCCGGAAGCTCAGAAGAAGGAATGACATATTAGAGAGGATTAAATTCTCACAGACTATACAACACTGCTCTGTTTGTGTCATTCAAAACATGTAACGCTATATTGTTTTAACTGTTCCAGGATTTATTGCACTATAACATGAATCAAGGGCAAGAGTGAGCATTACCAACACTATCATTTTCTTTAATCCAAGTGAAACTGTATAGCTTCAAGAAATATAAATAGAAGTAATAGAAAGTGCTCCCATCATATCATAACATATGTCATTCNAAAAAAAAAAAAAGAATTCCATAATGCAAGTCAATTTGAAGTCCAATGAAGCATTTATTATGCCTTTTACTCATTTTACCCTTGTTATACATTACTTTATTAGTTACCTACCCTTTTTGTCAAAGGGTAAATTAGGCATATATGATTATTTTTTGTTAGAGTTGAGACTATTTAATAGTAGCTATTTTATTCTTTGTGCCACAACCTGATGTGACCTATATTATGAAACAGAGGGAGTAAGAAATGGAGGACAAAACAAAGAAAGCCGAAACAAGTGATGCTCCCCATCGAGCTGAATTTACTAGATCTTTAGAGTTCTGAAAAACCCATCCTTGCTAGAATAAACACCAACTATCTCCACTGCTTTTGTCATTAGAGTTCTCAAGATGACTAGAAAGAGTTCCTTACAATATGATAATATTCTCAAGTATATGGTGGTACCTGTAATGACGACATTGCTGATAGACTCGCCATGGATGAGGCTTATATGTCTTCCGCCTAATCTCTCTCTTCCTCTTCCATAAGATGGCAAGGGCTCAATGATGGGCCACTCTTTTGGGTCCTACTGATTTCAATGGAAAACCAAAATTTAGACAATAGCTAGATCCAGGATATGGGCAAGAAATCACAAGTAATGCACAAGCTTAGATTTCTCATTAAATTTCTCACCCACAAATTCACTTAAATGCAGGCACCTGATCCTTACCATTCTAAGGACAGATAGTGACCTGTTTAGTCCCCATTAACTGAACTTCCTAAAATCGAAAAATTGGTATGGTCACCTAATTAAATTATAAATAAAAAGCATGAAAGTATTCAAGTCATCGAAAACGATGGACATCAGTGCGCACTCACTATTTTTCAGATACGCTCTAAGAATTTATCAATTATTCAAATTATCAATATCAAATAACAGCATCAATCAGGGAAATGTGTAATGAATAAATAATAGGTACGGTCTTAGATCCGTGAACATTTGTTAATCATGGACCTTCACATGGTGAGCCCTACCATGATTGCCAGTTACCAGACATACCTTGATGTTTACAGTGCAAATATCACCATTGCTAAGCTGATCAGCTCTATCTCAGATTCCAATTTCCAAAACATGAATGATTACATTTTCATTTAACACGAGAATGAAGTGTTTATTACGCAAGATGTCGGTTTACGAGGATTTGTGACCCTAATTTTAGCTTGATAACATCTCATCTTCCAGTGGCTAAAATATGTTATTAAATTCATTTAACAAGAGAATGAGAATGAAGTGTTAATAACGACATTAGTGCACTTCACCGACGAGGATTTGTGATCTTAATACTAGCTAGATAACATCATCTTTTTACAAACCCCACTAAATAATCAAAGAAACAAATCTAAATCAAATTTAAGTATACAAATAGAAACCATTTCCCATCTTTAGAACTGGACTAAAGGTACTCATCCCATTAGCCAACAAACATGCAACAGCTGAACTTGAACTCCAGAATTATTTTATTTTTCCATCAAAATCAAAACTTTAAAAATACGGATATCATCTGATGCAAAGCAAAAGGGCATAAAGCACATCACTTTCTTCACCTCTGAAATTTATTAAAAGCAAAAGCATAAAAGGGAAAAATAGATTCTCACTTCATCAAAAAGGAAAAAAAAAAAGTTTGGATCTGAAAATTTCTACATTAAGAAATTGAAGCAAGCAAAACTGCAAATTAATAGAAAAAACAGAACAAACCCTATAGATCATCAAAATCTAGAACTATGATGAAGTATGAACATATATGGAAAACCCAACTGCCAAAATAGTGGAATAATAAATAAACAAACAATTATATAAAAATTTCTAAAAAAAACTTGCCTGAGAGCCCAAAATGAAAGCACCTTCTTCAAGAAAAAGCGTGAAATTGCTAGTAAGATTAAAACTTCCAGTGACCCATCTCCCTTTAGGCACATTCAACTGCGACCCACCTTTATCCCCGAACCGTTTCAAATACTCAACGGCGTTCCGAAACGCGGCAGTGTTCGATGTTTCGCCGTCGCCAATGCCGCCAAACTCCATTATAGACACCACAAATTTCCTCGGCGGGCCATCCTGGAAGAAACCAGAACAGCTATCCGGGCCGACCCGGAACCCGACCTGGTTGAATTCGGATCCGGGTTGACCCGAAATAGGCCAAGGTGGGGGAGAAGAAAACGTTTTTGTTGCAAAAGGGAGAGAAAAAACGGCGATGAAGGTGAAGAACAAGAGAAGAAACGCCCACGATCCTTTCTTGCGGATTATGGCGTTGCCGTTGGTTACAATTGTGCCCAACAACAATGGCTTTTCATCTTCCATTTTCTTGAGTTGGGTGAATGTCAGAGTTGAAGATGGGGAATTCTGGGATTTCATTATTTGCAGAGGAAAGAGAAAAAGAGAGAGAGTTTGAAGGGGATGAAGGGTTAGAGAAGAGGAGAGAGAGAGAGAGGAAGGTGGAGGTGAAAAGATAGGGCCGTGTTTGGTTTGGGTTTTGTTTCTTTCTTTCTTTCTTTCTTTCTTTCTCTTTACCTGTGCTAGGCCTAGAAGGTGGCAGCACTTAGCAGACACAGTATGTTGGTTAGTATCAACATTGTCTGAAACTAGTGTAGGGAATATCATTCTATCATTAACTAATGGAGCATATTTTTATAGGGATATTTTTGTTGAATTTAAACAAGTTGTAGAAATTAATTCCTAGAATATCTGAGACTATATGTAAAGAGTTGCTTTTTATTATTAGCGTGTGTAGAAGGCTCCTCATCGTGACTAGTGAATTATGAGAGTTCTTCCTCGGTATCCTATTAAGTTACAAACTTGACTCTAAAAGATAGGTTTTTGATTAATTTGG
>BSSO01000116.1:0-46586 GCA_030267885.1 Mesembryanthemum crystallinum | reverse complement strand
TTAAAGTAGATAATGATAGAGAGAGAAATGAAAGTTGATGTGCTAGTTGAATTTTTAATTGTTTAAAGTAGATAGTGGGTAGATATTATGGAGAAAAGTGTGTGTAAATTTTGGTTTGTAAGCATTTGAGTGGGACTTTTTTTGGATGGTTTGTAAACATTTGAAAGATACGGATGGAGTATAAAAAGTCACTAGTAATAAAGGTAATGGAATTTCATTTTAGGACATCTAATAAAAAGTGAAAAGCTTATTTAAAATAGAGAGAGTATAACTAGGAAAAGAAATTAGAGTATGAAATTATGACATGGGGGTGAGACTGATATCATTTTGGTTCAATTTTGTGTTTGAACTTTAAAAAGTAGTAATGCTTTTGAGGCAAGCACCCATAAATTTGGTCAATTTGGGTAACTTGGTTTATGATGTTGCAACTTCCTTGTCACTTTCATTTTGAAGTAGCATGTTTTTGTAGGTTTTCAAAATTGATTTGGTCAAAGAAAATTCTAGCCATTTTGGATCAAAAGTGCCAAGCAATTATGGTTTACAATTACTACTTTGGAAGCCATATTAGTAACCTTGTTGAAATTAGGACCTTTGTAGCCCCCTTTCATCCAAAGGCCAAAGCTGTAGATCAATGAAGCCCCTATCACATGTTTTTGGATAATGAAGCTTGGACTCTTCCAAGGGTTTAAGGCTGATTAGTGCTCTAAAGGTTTAAGGTCACTTGAAAGAACACATCAGCAATGTCACATTGCTGAAAGTCGACGTCGAAGGATGGAGCTTCAGAGCTTAAAACTGAAACCCCCATAGGAAGATCAACGAACTAGGCAATCCTTTGATAGACAGAAGATCCCAAACTGTGTTTCTTAAGCATCAAAAGCTGTGATTTTCTCACAAGTTCTACAATAATAACCAGAGTCCAAAATAGCATGGTGTGAAACATTCAACCTGCGATACGTGCTGAATCCACATGCATGTACTAATAACTTAAAGCCTAGCTAATTCCTAATTCCTGGATAGTAATTACTGGACGCTACTAGTAAATAAGTGAGTTCAGCTCCTTTTCTCGAAGATATATCAGCAGAAGAACATGGACTTGCGCACGTTTCTATGCAGCCGGGGCAGGTCAGGCACGGAAGGAAGTCCAGCAGAAGTCATGCTTCCATGACCTGAAGATGTTTCTGAGAGGTCTTCATACTTCAAGAACTGCGACACTTGAGTGGCTGCCAGGTGAGCATACCGAACTGGAGCAACTGCATGAGAATTTAAGTCATGGCAGAGTGCTGCAAGTTAACATTGCAAAAAACCAACTTAATCTTAAGCAGAGAATTTGAAATAAAGATTTACCTATAGATATAGCAGTGGTGCTCCTTTGGTACCTGCAAATTGTTGTATAAAGGTCTTGGTTAGTGTTTTCTTCTTTTTTTGGTAGATTTTTAAAGTTCTGGACATCCTTCAATTCTTTAGACTTTTAACAAAAGAAATTCTACGTAATAAAATATCAAGTATCATCTTACACATATGATAGAGAATGAACCAACTCTTGCAGCCCATCAGGTGAAAAGCCGATCTCATCTAGCAATACATGGTAGTGAGTCGGCCTTGTAGTCCCCTGCAAAATGGAACCCAGAATATTGTGATGTTACCCAGGATTCAGAAATATAGAGCATAAATGGCTAAAAATGTTCATAACTACCTTTTGGCTTTTACCCATGTTACTGAGAATGGCCAATAGCACCCAACAATCAACATGGTTATGTCATTTATTTATTTTCGCTTCTGAATTTGCTATTACATTAATGAGCAAACCCAAATATCCATGTCCATTCAAAGTGTCGAATATGTTCCCAACATGCTAAGAGTGCATATGTGAGTTATCTCGCATCAGAAAGAAGAGAAATGAGACTAGCATATAAGCTAGTGAGCTACTGCACAAAATGCTAATTGGTTTTAAGATGGAACCACGACAAGAGGACTTATGTCAAATTCACCTATTATTGTAGTAGAAAGTAGCAGAACCAATGACAAACTCAAAGGTCAAGACAAAGATTTCGGATTCAAATATTTTGACTTACTATCATGCCTGCTTGGGCACACATGTAGAAATCATAGCGCAGAGGGTGGCAAACACTTTTGTCAACGACAGTTCCTGCAAATAAAGGCCATGAAATTCTTTTAAGCCAATCGAGCGTTTGTAATATCTTGATGCTCATAATTTTAACCATTTTGAACGGTGCAAGAAATTTGCTAACCAGGAGGGACATTTTCAGGGCTTCCATGCTGGAAGAACTTTGTGTGATGATTTTTCTGTGCAACGATTATAGTGAACTTGGGGGCCCAACTCTCATCAAGTAGCTTGCATGCCTGAAGATCAGGGTAATTCACAGTCATGCACCTTATGAACATTATTATTTAGGAAAACCTACTCTATATATATATATATATGACTATTCTGTTCATACGAAGATAAACCTGAAGGATCTGCTCAAACTCTACATTCAGGACCTGTTTGAATTGTGATTCACTTACTCCATCCCTAATCATGTATGAAATCAATTAGTATCCACTATCCACACAAAGACATGCTGCATCTATCAGAGAAATAGTAAATTCAATCAATTGAAATTTTCTAAAGCTTATGATCAAAAACAGACAAAAACAGCAGAGACAGCAAATCAACCATTATGCAGATTTCATACTGGTTTCATTTAACTTAAAGTGATGTTGACTTGGATGTAATGGTTATTACGATGTAATGAGCATTTTATAGTCATACACTTGTATCATAGTTACTCATAAGATATGTAGATGCTAGTTTGGTTGTGAATATATCATTACATCTAGCCATGTAGATGTAATGATGTTTACATTGGATAAACTTGAGCAACTGGCATTGCGTTGGCTCATGTAATTGATTACACTACTCTCATATCACTCTTATACCTTTTTTCTTTTCCACCTTTACTTTATTCAACTATTACATTGCAATCAAATTTACTTCCCAGTAAAACAAGCCATAAGTTTATTCATGTCTTAAAAGGCTAACTCCTCAAATAGCTCCACTCACTTTCATACAATGAAGAGGAAACAATGATAAAACAGCTTTGTACTTCACCATTGTAGTTTCACATTATAACACCATCAGTCAGTACATCACATTTTCAAGAAATTTCAGGATTTGCTGGAATTTCAGTTCAAACGGTAATGGAAACATCTCAAGCAACAAATGAGGCATACCTGAATATTATAACCTGCTGAGGCTTTCGGTTGCCTGAACTGTTATAAAAGTCCATCAGAAGCTCCCTGTCAGGAAAGCAGGGAAGATAACTCATTTAAGTAATTTCTATGTTAGAATATTTATCAAGAATAGAGAAACAGTAAGGAAAAGCCATGCCACAAGTACTTTTTATCTCTAAACTTTACATAAAGGAATTGTTATTCACAAAATAGAGGAAAATACTTAATAATGCCTCCATCTTCGTCTCCAGGTAAGGGCTTGAAGAGGGAGTCTATCATTTCCACCTTTGGGGACTGAGACCGAACAGATGCCCTGTAACGGTATATGGATGGCCAACATCGAGAACTCACAACCTATAAAATTTTAGGAATTGAAGACATAAGCATGCAGACAGAAAAATAAGAGAAGAAGACCTGTCAACAAATGTATGCAAGAGCAAGTCAGTGTGAAGAACATTACAGCTGCAATAGACGGCACTCCAGACTGTCCAGGAGAGCCATGAGAGACATCCATTCCAAAAATTATGGTAGGTTTGTCCGGAAACACAGGGATGTTACGTTCAACCGCAAGCAGGTAATTCAAGCCACCAAGCTGCAAGGGGGCACAAACAATTGGTAGAATTAAAAGTGAAGAAAAAGGATATGAAATCTAAGGTTCTGTTCACTTCAACTGAATCGCGCTGAACTTTACTAAATCAAATGTTAAATTTATGCTTGAAATGATGTATCACCTTCGCATTGATCTTTAGCAGTAGGTTTATAAGATACTGTTCATTAACTCTCATAGGCGCAAGGCATTGAGTGAAAATTCCGATGTCAGAAAGGGCCTTCTTTTTCCAAGGACCTGTAAAAGTCATGTTTAATCATTGAACATTTGAGATGAAATTACAAAAATAACATACAAACTGAGCTGAAATAGAAATAGTCTAACCGTATATCTCAGAATTCTTCCTATCAGCTAGGACGCAGAGAATGAAGCGTGGAGGCCTCTCACGCATCTGTGACTTCACTTGATCAATCATTCTCTCAACTCGAACAGGAGGTGGTGCCCGTCTATCTTGTTGTTTCTCCTCAATAGTACACTTTGGGGATTCCACAAACTGTATAAGAAAAGGGTAAAAAAGGGAAAAAAGATCATTTCCAGAAGTTAGCTGGAAAATACCACTATATAGTTGTAAAGAATGTGAGAGGAGAAGCAACACATAATATAAATTGACTTACTACTCCCTTCGATTTTCCAACTCTTTGGAGATCACTGCAAAGCCTGCGTATGTCACACCGTGCAGAGAAGTTCACTACTACCCAATCTTCAACTTTGGCGGGTTCAGCTAGTGTCTACACAACAAATGGAGCATGCATGAGAACGGGAAGTTAAGGGGAAGCAAGCATGAAATGAGTAACAAATTAATCTGTCTTTACCTTGCGACTAATGTTCCAACGACCGTTCCTAGGAAAATCTTCACCATCTCCAAACTTCAACTGCAAGAATCAAATGAGCACATATAAACATCATACCAAAGATAGTGACTGAAAATACCTGTATTTATCTATTTTCATGTGGGGGGAGCTAGTAAGGGGTTGGAGCAACACAATACCTTGGGAGCTTCCAAAACACGTCCTTCAACTTGAGTAAAATCACTATGGATCGAGATTCCACAGATGCGAAGCATTGGTTCAGCAGCATAGTTGTTGCTCCTCATAATCTGACAAGAAGCAAAGGGTTTAAATTAAGCAAAACTTAGCTAGAGATGAGAGATTGTGAAAACAAATCAAAGATGAATTATTATAGTTGAAGCCGAATCTTGCAAGGGCATACTTCAGTGAGACTCCTCATCTTTTCTTGTGGTTTCTGCCTTGATTTTTCCACCAATGACGATCTCTGTTGGATAGTTAGTGCTTTCGTGTATCTTTGTAACGGAAGCAAGTTACACAGCTACATAAAGATAAACAAAAAGATTTAAGTTGAACACTCAAACTCAAGGTGAATAAGAATAAAACAAAGAAAGGAAGTGTTAAAAGTATATCACCTCAAGGGGTATGTACGTTGGCTTCTTTGGTTTTCCTACATTAATGCATGGCAAATCTCCTGAGTATCGAAGCTTTATGTTCCGATAGTTGACAAAATAATCATAAATTGTTAGTTCAATCTCCTGAGAGTCATTGCCACCTCTTTCACCCCTCCTCCTCATCAAGAACCTTATAGTCAACAGCATAATACAGAATAGGTATTAAATAGAGAAGATCCTGGTACATCAAAGGCTACTCTTACAATAGCATAGTTTACTCTCACCTTTGCCTTTTGCATATATCATCACTCAGCCCACAGATTTTCCATTCAGTATTAGAGGGTTCTACACTTATCCTCAGATTCTTTAATATCCGCTTAGCCTATACAAAAAGTAATCTGACAAGATGAGCTACCCGATCTCCTCAAATGAAAAAGTTAATGCTAGGCAATGGCCTATGAAATGAGTTGTTCTCTACCTTAGTCCAATCAAGCTGATGCGGATCTCTCACATTCTGATTTGCAATGAGAAAATCAACCAGAGGACCCGGCTGAACGACCGTAGTAAGAGTCCCATCTGTCCTCATGGCAACAAAAGCACTCTAAGAATGTCATGCAACTGAAAAGTCCCAAATGCTTAACTTTGAAGAAAGGTAGAGGGAGGGTTACCCATGTTTAAAGACAGCCCATTTTGAGTAGCACGGAAACTTGAATGGAAGCCTCTGCATCCAAGGACACCCCCTCCAAGATCTGTGACCTTGCTTTTGTCATCATGAAAGAATGACTGCCTCACAAGAAGGCAGCCCCTATACACCATGTTAATTGACCAATATCAAACACACACATATTTACAAGAACTCCCTAGTTTGGGGGTGGGAAGTAAAGAAGATATGTGAGCTTACTGTCTTGAAGCATGTTGTCTCAGTACTACATCAAGTACCCTGATGGCTTCGAGGAATTCCTCAGATTCTTTACCACGAAGAGCATCAGTGATCACCCTCATCGGAATTTTGGTCGCAAAGCTGATCTCAACTCTAAAACTCTTGATCTGAGATACTCGCTTTCGCCTCTTTCTATCATTTTCAGTAGGACTTCCATTTCCATCAGGGCTCCTTTTACCTTCAGACCTGTGACAAAGAATGTTCCACCCCATATGTCTTGATCACATACTGAGTTGTAACGCAAAAATTAGCTGTATTACTTGAAAGAAGCAGAACTCGTTAGTTACCTTTCAGCTGAAACCTTATCAAGCACAACAGTTAATTCCAGCTTTTTTCTTGGGAGGGAACCCACCGTAAACAAGGTCTTCTCACCATCGTAAGCAAACTCCTTGTGATCCAACTCAGTGTCGTATGTCTCGCGGATTTTATCCATTACCTTTCTCCCAACACCCTTCATTTCAACAGGTTTTCCATCTTCATAGTAAAGGGCAACCTTTTTTTTGAAGGGCGGGGAAAAAAAACAAAAAAGGAAGAAAATCTATTAACATTGCATTCTTTACAACATCATATCACAATACTAAACTGTAAGAATGATGGCAACAAACATACAGAGTACTGGAAGAAGTGGCCATCAGAATTAGACATGTTAACTCTAAAGTGATTGCTACATAGACGAAGTTTCTGTCCTTTGGTTCCATATCCAGGCCTTGCCATAGGCACCCGTCCAGAAGGATCCATCAGTCTTCAGTCCTGTAGGCAGTAACACCTACGGATCAGGATCATTGTACTACTGATTTTTAAGAGTCAAATCTTTTGTGCATCACAATTTTACATAATCAAGAAAGACAATTTGTGTAAATTTCATTCATTCATCAATGTGCAAGTGAACTTACTATAAACAAAAACCGCAGTCAAGTACACCTGCATAAATAGCCTTTAGCATTATAGGCTTTATAGCTAGTTGTGCAAATATTTGGTATTGCATATATCACATAATGAACATATCGATCCCTAAGGCTAATGGCATGGAACATGTAGATATTTGTCACATATTAAGTTGATTGCAAATAATAACAATGATACTCGATTTTACCAGACATTCACATGTACTATATTGCACAAAATCTAAAAATTGTGTACACAAGGGGATCCATTGTAGGACTAGTAAAGTCTATTCATGTCTCGGGTGAAAATGGCTAGCCAGCCGTAGGCCGAATATATCAATCATCAAGCCCAAATTCCTACCCCACGACTCAACTGGAGATAGCACTGCCCATTGTAGCCCCCCTTCATCCCTCTCAACAAAAGGGATTAACTAGTAATAAGTCTTACCCTAAACCGATAATTTTTTGGGAGGTTCAGCTCTAATCCTTAGTATGCTACTAAGACCCTTGCAATAACTGTAATATCCATACTGTAATCTTCCAACAGATACTACCATAACAGAATACTAATGGGCTGGTCTTACTAAATAAATCTGGTGAGAAGAAAATAAAATCAGATCTGAATGAGCCATTTTCTAAAGTCTTTTAAACAAAAACCCAAGTGAAATTCGTTCAAAGAAATTACTGGATATAGAAAGCAGGAGAAAAAAAACACCATCAAAGCAAGAAAATTTCCTATCTTAATGTTTACCCTCATGAAACAGAGAAAAACAGAAGAAATCCAAAGCAACATATCAGTGAAGAAGACCACATTACAAACACACACACAAAAACCCACGAAAATCAAACGATTTTTTTACTAGAAACTACTACCAAATGATATACTCATAATGTCAAATATAAAGACCCAAAACCTCTTCTTTGCTATTGGTAAAAATAGTAATAATAAAACCCATTTGCATTCTGAGTAGAAAATAAGTGAAAAACAAAGAACCCATGCATGAGAGAAGAAAAGAGCACCAGCATTTTCTGGTAGATCATAAGTGAAACAGAGCATATCATAAAAGCCAAAAAAAAAAAAAAANGAGACAAAACGAAACAAGCTCATCAGTAACCTTTCTATGAAGATGTCTGATGAAGAAGATGAAGATTATGAGCACCAAATTTTCTGCAAGTTAAACAAACATCAAAATATATCTTAAGAAATGCAACCGATGACTATGAGGGAAGAAGAAACAACTTACAATAATGGAAAAACAGAGGGAAAGGGGAATTATGAACAGAAAGAGTAAAAAAGCTGGATGATTCAAAAGATGGTCAAGGGTTATCTTTATGGATGTTGCTCTCAATCTTTAAAGAGGAGAGAGATTGTAGTGGGTGCGTGAAAATGGCGCTCTGCATTCTGCAACATTGTGAGCTACTGTAAGGTGCTAATATAGTACAATGAAGCTACAGTAACCCACAGGCAGTATTTGTTGGGTTATGCCATTTTGGTGCAATTTTTGGGGTTTCAACTTTGAAGATTAATCCTTTTGAGGTTTATACTCCATATAAAGAATGGGTTAATTTTAGAGCCAAAAGCAAAAAATGGTGATTTTGGGTAGTGTAGCTTGGTGTGTGATGTTGAAATTTTGCAGCTGCAAAATGCAACATTGATGTAAGGCCCATTTCCTTTCACTTTCTCTACATAACTCAAAAGTTCTTATATTCCTTCCAAAATAATCTTTGCAAATACTTTTAGCACAATTATTAGGGCAAGGGATGATGAGAAATATAAAATATATTATGGGGTGGGTATTTGTAGTTTTATTTGGAATAGGAAATATGGGTTGGGTTGTGAAATTGGATGGTTAATTGACCATACTGGGATATAAAGTGGCACCTAAATGTCAAATTGGTATATTTAATTATTATGTCCTAAGACAAATTGGTATTTATTTTGTCGTCCGATATCACTGTGGTATCGACTTTTTTCTAAAATAGTGCCAGGAACACCAAAAAAAAAAAAAAAAAAACTACCGGAGAAAATCTATATTTTAAATTTTTTTTTTTTTTTGACTTTTATTGAAAAGAGATCTCATCTTTTCACCTAACTACAATTTCCAAAGTAAGATTATGTGCGGCATCAACTTTTTGGTGTATTTGACACTAATTTTAAATAGCTAATACCAGAGTGATGACGGAGGGCAGAATAAATACCAATTTGTCGTCGTACATAATAAAAATATGAAATTTGTTGTCTAGATTTCACTTTAAATACCAATATAGTCAATTGACTTGAATAGGAGGGTAATTTGATTTTTTCGCTGTTTGGGTTAGAGAGAGTAAGAGTAAGCAACAAAAATGCTAATAACAATACCTTGTCAATAGTTGTCGAAGTAGTAAAAATATCGATCCTCTTGATTCCTTGCTAGACACTAAGCCTTTAATGATTTGTACAATCTAAACCTATCAATATAAGGTGATTAGAAGCTAAACTAAAGTAGAAATCAAGGTTAAGACTAAGTAATGAGCAAGATAAGTTGAGGAATCAAACACCATAAAAAGAAATCCTAAGATTAGAACTTGCCAACAATGCAAACCAATGACTAGTGATCAAACTCATATCCCAAATGCAATAACTCAAACCCGTCGTCAAAGAAAATCAAAATAGGTAACTACTATCTCCTTTCGGAGTGTAATATCGTGCTCAAATAGGTGCCTAAATCCTATTTCTAGCATTCAAGTACAAGGTCAAACCCATTTAGCACATTTAGAAAAGAATCGCAAAGGATAGAGCTCATGCTTTCATGAGATCTCTCACAAGCTCAAGTCTACGATTATCCAACAATAATTAACTTCTTTAGAAGGTTAACAATGTCTAAAACATGATAGAATGGTGATCAAACATTTCATCAAATACTGGCATGCATATACTTGACTAAATGGAAATGAGAAATGAAATGGGGGACGGGTCAGTTATTCATTATCAATCAAAATATTAAGCTTGACTTAATCCTAAAATCATTAAAGTACTCACAATCTATGACAACAATCAAAGGAAAGAATATTTCATTCAATATAAAACCCATGTGCAAGAGTAGAAAGAGAACATTAAATTAGATTAAAAGAGAGATAAGAGTAGAGATTCTTACAACCAATCTTGAAAATCTTCAACAACTATTTAAATGCAAAGATTTGAGTTTTTAGGTAAAAGAGAAAAATGCTAAAACCTAGATATAGAGGCTTGAAAGCTGCCCTAAACGTCGCAAGTGTGGGCTTTATATAGCCGCATGAATTAGGGCTCGATACACTGTACGTATGGGCGAGACACGAATCGTGTGGACCTAAATGGATAAATAATGGATATGGATGTTTATCGGATCAGATATGGATGATGAGTTGTCACCCAATAATCCACCCACTTACTCGAAATACATATAGATATTATGTAACTTGGGACATTATAGCTTGCTGATTCGATTTTATTCCCCGAAGCCAATATTATGTCATGATTAAATGAAAATTTTATTTTCAATAAATTTATTTTGATATCCAACGGATATCCATTTACCTTTTTACCCCTTCATCTACTGGATGTGGATAAGGATGGGTCGATGAAGTGAAATTAAATGGCCTGGATATGGATGGAGGAATATAAATGAATATGGAGATATGCTAGCACCACATGATCCATACCCGACCCATTGCCATCCCTATTAACACGGACCTTGCATGCCCCTTGGAACCGTTTTTCATGATCTGCAGAGGGGTTGTAGAGATGCACAGTCTGTATGCAATGGGGCATGGACCGTGTATCCTTCTACTCTTCCTTAGCTCTTGCATGGCTGTTCCTTAGCTTGATTATTGGCTCGGTTTTTTTCCTTTGCTCCAACATGTCCTGGAATTTGACTAAATTGTTGTAAAATCATGCAATGCACGCACACATATACTTCGAGGGGGGTAAAGAGGAACAAGAGGATAAAACCGACCTAAATAGCCACAAAGCAAATGCAAATCAAGCATATTAGAGGGTGTGAAAGCATCAAGAACTGAGTATTAATTATGCAATTATCAATAGTGAAAGTAAGTATGCTAGATATTAGTTGAAAGTCCAGGGGTACTGCATGCAGAAATTAAATTAATGGGTACCACAGGCATTACGTCAAATTCAAGGGCACACCATGAAATTTATGTATTTTTAATGATGGATAAGTTAATTTTATTTCTAAAAAAAATTACCATTCTTTTTCCAAGTTTACATAAAGAGTGGTAAACTACACACGAGTTCGAACAGGCGTTAGTTTGTTACATCCCAATTAATATATGGAGTAGCCAATTATAGGCTCATACGCTAGTCTAGTTTCCTCTATTCTATCAATGAGAGACAATTATTATCGCCGTTTGTTGATGGTGACACTGGCTTCCAATGATCGAGGGGCTCTTGAGTCCGATATTGGTTGTTGTATTTTTCATGTACAAATGGTTAGGTACCCAGGGGCACCCACAAGTGCAGTTGTTAGAGTAAAATATTTATTTTTGTTGTTTATAAGAACTATGAAATTATTTTTAATCTTATCTACAATTACCAATCTATTCATAGTGGTGCACCTATGAGTATCCTATTAGGGGCACCGAACTATTTTCCTCACTTCTTTACTCCCCTTATTCATGGTCTCTTGCTAATCATGTAACTTTATAATACTATACTACTTTATGATTAATTACATTTATAGACAAAAATAATTTTGTTTGTTGAGGTATGTTAAGTTTTGGGGTATAAACTGTGTAGACAAGCTTTTTGAACTTATTATAGATGGTGAGTCTAGAAGAGTCTTGTTGTTGTCGGGCTAATTCTAGGGTTGAAACCACTATTTTGATCATTGAGGCGAGAACAATTAGCCTCATCAACTTGCTATCTGCTTGTGCTTTGCATCCCTGATGAATGGATTGGTGTTGTTGAATTTAGCTAATGTTTGTTTGATATCCTAAGTGTGACATAATTGCAACTGGAATATAAACTGAATTAAACCAAATGGAGAGGAAAAGTAAGTTACGGAATTGAAATAAACTAAATATTGTAGATTGGGTATGTTGAAAATTTGATACGATCCCACTCGAATAGTTACATATATATTTTCTTTTCGGGAAACAATAAATTATAGAAACGAAGAGAGTACGTCTTATGATTTTCATGCGCAAGAGTATCACTTAAACATAAATAATTATGATCAAACACTCATATTTTCTTTTCTTTTCTTTTTTTTTTTCATCCTGGAGATAAACAAAATCAACCCAAATTTTTTATTTTGGGTAGGCTTTGTTCTCCTCAACTTATTTTGGTTGATTTCAGCAAAAAAAAAAAAAAAAATCAACAAAAATCGATAGAATTAGTAAAAATTATCAAAAATCAGTAGAATTAACAAAATCAGAAAAAATCAACAAAAAAAAACAGCAAAAACCAGCAAAGTTGCTATCTGCCAAATAAATTTAATCAACTAAAATCAGTAGAATCAACAAAAATGAATAAAGTTCAACAAAAATTAACAATTAACAATAGATATCAACAAAAATAATACGAAGACAACGTAGCCTAGGAGAAAAAAAAAAAAAAAAAAAAAAATATGAATGAAAAACGCAACTTAAGCATGCCTCAGAACTAAAACGCGTTAATTTTCATCAACGGTAACAAAGACCGGCGTTTCTAACAGCCTTCCACCATTCACCGCCTCTCTCCCCCAAATCATAATAATAATAAAATTAAAAAAGAAAAATATAAAAAATAAGGCGGTGAAGTGTAACGGTAACATATACCGCGTTTCTTCCACCCTTCCCTTAAAGGCTTAAAGCCAGTACATTCTGATGAGTTTTTGCGGCAATTCAACATTTACCGGCGATTTGGCGATTGCGATGGTCGATCGAGATGGGCGATTGAGATGGGCATCAATGAAGAACAATGAGGTTTGCGATTACAGGAGATACATGGGTTTTCAATAGAGGTAAGTAAGGAATTTGTTTTCGTATACTCATTATGGATTTAATTCGATTGCAATGTGAATTAGGGTTTCTAGGGTTTTTGTGTTCTGTTCAATTGGCGTTTATATTTTCCATCTGATTTTCATTTCGTTGGGTAAATATTAGTTCTTTCTCTTTCAGATTGGGTGATACTTGTGAATTCTAAGTTCCACGGTGGTTTTGGAGTGCCAGGTGGTTTTGGGTAAGATGGGTTTATGCTGCAATTCAACATTACTGCTGAATTGGCAATTGCGATGGGTGATCCAGATGGGCGTCAGTGAAGAACAACGGGGTTTGTAGTTACAGGAGATACTTGGGTTTTCGATAAAGGTAAGTAAGGAATTTGGTTTTGTATATCATTGATTTAATTCAATTTCATTGTGAATTAGGGTTTATGGGGTTTTCTGTTCTGATCAAATCTTTTGGGTAGGGGGTTAAATGAAATGTTGTGGTGTTTTATTTTCTATCCGATTTTCAATTCATTAAGTGATTAGTTAGTTCTTTCTATGTAAGATTGGGTTGATACTTGTGAATTTACGTCTTCCACAGTGTTTCTAGAGTGCCAACTGGTTTGGGTAAGGTGGGTTTTTGGAAAGATGAAAGATAGGTTTAATCATGGAGATAGTAGTCACTGTTTTTTCTGGTTTGTTACTGCCGCTAGCTTTGAGAGGCTTGGGGGACCTTGTTGTGGGAAAATCTAGGGATTTGCATGATATGTCGATGATATTGATGAACTGTAGAAGAGAAAATTAAGTGATGGAGAATATGTCCAATGATATAGCTTTTCTTCAGATAGACCTTTGGTTAGAAGGAATTTGGGAATAATGAACTTATGATTTGTTTGTGGAGATTGTAGTCTCTAGCCTTATTACTTTGCTTTGAGTAACCTATCAAGGAATTAGGATTTATTGTTACGCCTCATATGTGGATTAGGCTCTTATGTTGAAGAAAGTTTGGGAAAGAAATGAGATCCACTTGGTGTTGTCTGTATGGATCCTTTTTGTGATTAATGCTGTGTTAAGTGGGCGAAGTCTTTTCTTTGAATGGGTTTTGACTTTTGAGAGGGATAATGATATAGTAATGTGTATATTGGTATTTTAGATATCAACACGAGTAGGATGAAAAATAGGTCATTTGTGTGGTGGTCAAAGTTAATGTTTGCTTTTGTGTTTCCATGGTGGCTTTGAAGGAAATAACTTTGGAGTAGTGTTGCATTATAGGGTGGCTATTCACTTTTTTGGGGTGAGAAGTACTTTGAGTGAATTGTTTTTAGAAAGATAAACATCGTGGCATCGTTGGAGATTATTGTTTCTTCTTTTTTTGTGGTAAAGTAGAGAGGCATGTAGGTGCTTTTTTATCATCCGATATTGGTTTTTGAGGTATATATGATAGAAATGTGGAGAGGAAGTGAGATGGTTGTAGCCTAATAGGATGATGTTGATGGTGGTTAAAGCTTACCTTAAGTATATGTAGTCCTTGGGTTAAGAGCTTTCATAGATGTATTTTTGATTAGTTATTACTTTTAGTGGTGGCTAAAGCTACAATTAGTGTATGCAATACGTTTTTTGGGAGCATTGCTCGATTTTTGGAAATAGTGATGTCTTTGTTGTGGATTACGTAGCTTCTGGTGGACTTTCTTGTTGCGGATTGCTTAAGGGGCTATAGTGCAGTGATATATTAATGTTCTTTCTATGGATAAGGAAATATAGTGGGAAGTTTAGTGGTATGGTTGTAGATGTTTAGTTTGATATTTAGTTTTTATCGGCATATGGAGTTCTTTCGTTGGGAGCGTGAATTAAGTAGACATTGGGCCTTTTTGTTGTTTTTCATGGAGCTAGGTTTTAAGATTTAGGGACTTTCATGATATGTTAGAGAATATTTTGCTGAAATGTAGAAGAGAAAAATTAAGTGATGGAGAATATGTCAGTGATATGGCTTTTCGTCATACAGACCTTTGGTTAGAAAGAATTAGGGAAGAATGAATGGATGATTTGTTTGTGGAGATTATAGTGTCTAGCCTTATTACTTTGCTTTAGGTAACTTATCAAGGAATTAGGATTTGTTACTTTTCCTTATGTTTGGATTAGGCACTTATGTTGAGGAAAGTTTGGGAAGGAAATTACATCCACTTGGTGTTATTGTATGGATCCTTTTTATGATTAATGTTGTGTTAAGTGGGTGAAGTGTTTTCATTGAATGGGTTTTGACTTTTGAGAGGGATGAAGATATAGTATGGTGTATTATGGTATTTTAGATATCTTCATGAGTAGGATAAAGAATAGGTCATTTGTGTGGTGGTCAAAGTTAATGTCTACTCTTGTGTTTCCATGGTGGATTTGAAGGAAATGACTTTGGCGTAATGTTACATTATAGGGCGGCTATTGACTTTTTCAAGGGTGAGAAGTACTTTTGGGTGAACTTTTTTTAGACAGATAAACATCGTGGCATCTTTGGAGATTGTAGTTTCTTGTTTTTTTATGGTAAACTAGAGAGGCATGTAGGTGCTTTATTATTATCCGATATTGGGTGTTGAGATTTGTATGACAGAAATGTGAAGCGGAAATGAGATGGTTGTAGGCTTGTAGCACAATGGAATGTTGTTGGATGGTGGTTAAAGATTTCCTTAAGCATATGTAGTCTTTTGGTTAAGAGCTTACATAGATGTATTTTGGATTGGTGATTATTATCAAAAGTGGCTAATGCTACAATTAGTTTACGAAATTCGTTTTTTGGAACATTGCTCGGTCTTTGGGGAATTCTGATGTCTAGTATGTGTTTAGAGAGGCATGTGGTGCTTTTTTATTATCCAATATTGGTTGTTGAGGTTTATTTGACAGAAATGTGAAGAGGAAATGAGGTGGTTGTAGCCCAATGGAATGATGTTGGATGGTGGTTAAAGCTTCCCTTAAGTATATGTCGTCCTTGGGTTAAGAGATTGCATAGATGTATTTTGCATTGGTTATTACTTTGAGTGGTGACTAAAGCTACAATTAGTGTACGCAATTCGTCTTTTGGGTGCATTGCTCTTGTAGATTCTGGTGGACCTTTTTTTTTTTTTTGTTTTTAATGGATTATTTAAAGGGCTATAGTGAAGTGATATATTAATGATATTTCTATGGATAAGGAAATGAAGTGGAAAGTTTAGCGGTACAGCTTTTGAGAGGGATGAAGATATAGTATGGTGTATTGTGGTATTTTAGATATCGACACGTGTAGGATGAAGAGTAGGTGCTTGTGGTAGTGATCAAAGTTGATATTTGCCTTTGTGTTTCCATGGTGGCTTTGAAGGAAATGATTTTGGCGTAGTGTTACAGTATAGTGTGGCTATTAACTTTTTCAAGGGTAAGAAATACTTTTGAGTGAACTATTTTTGGAAGTAACGTGGCATCTTTGGAGATTGTAGTTTCTTCTTGTTTGTGGTAATTTAGAGAGGCATGTAGGTGCTTTTTTATTATCCAATATTGGTTCTTGAGGCTGATTTGATGGAAATGTGAAGAGGAAATGAGATGGTTGTAACCCAATGGAATAAAATTGGATGGTGGTTAAAGCTTTCCTTAAGTATATGTAGTCCTTGGGTTAAGAGCTTGCATAGATGTATTTTGAATTGGTTATTACTTTCAATTGTGATTAAAGCTAAAATTAGAGTATGCAATTCGTTTTTAGGGAGCATTGGTCCGATTTGGAAATGGAGATGTCTAGGATGTGTTGCGAAGAATGTAGATTCTGGTGGACTTTCTTGTTATGGATTGCTAAAAGAGCTGTACACTGATATATTAATGTTCTTTCTATGGATGAGGATATAAAGTGGAAAGTCAAGTGCTACGAATCTAGATGTTTTATTTGAAGTTTGGTTTTTATAAGCATATAGGAGTTGTTTTCGTAGGGAGTGTGAATTGAATATACATTTGGCCTTTTTGTTGTTTTTCATAATGGCTAGGTTTTGAAGATTTAGGGACATGCATGATATGTTGAGGATATTTTGTTGAAATGTAGAAGGGAAAAAAATAAGTGATGGATGATATGTCTCATGATATCCCTTTTGGTTTATACGGGCCTTTAGTTAGAGGGGATTTGGGAATGATGAATTGACGATTCTTTTTGGAGATTGTAGTCTCTAGCCCCTTTACTTTGCTTTAGGTAACTTATCCGATATTGGTTCTTGAGGTATTATTTGACAGAAATGTGAAGAGGAAATGAGATGGTTGTAGCCCAATGGAATTATGTTGGATGGTGGTTAAAGCTTTCCCTAAGTATATGTAGTCCTTGGGTTAAGAGCTTGCATAGATGTATTTTTGATTGGTTATTACTTTCAATGGTGATTGAAGCTACAATTAATTCGTTTTTTGGGAGCATTGGTCGGATTTTGGAAATGGTGATGTCTAATTGTGTTGCGGAGAATATAGGTTTTGGTGGACTTTCTTGTTACGGATTGCTTAAAGGGCTAGTACACTGATTTATTAATGTTATTTCTATGGATGAGGAAATGAAGTGGAAAATTAAGTGCTGTGGCTTTAGATGTTTTATTTGAAGTTTAGTTTTTATAAGCATATATGTGTTCTTTTTGTAGGGAGCGTGAATTTAATAGACATTGGGTCTTTTTGTAATTTTTCATAGTGGCTAGGTTTTTAGGATTTAGGGACTTTCATGATATGTTGGGCCATTGGGGATATTTTGATGAAATGTAGAAGGGTAAAAATGAGCGATTGATATTATGTCCAATGATATGGCTTTTGGTTCATACAGACCTTTGGTTAGGTGGGGATTTGGGAATGATGAACTGAAGATTTATTTGTGAAGATTGTAGTTTGTGGCCTTTTTACTTTGCTTTGGGTAACTTATTAAGGAATTGGGAATTGTTTTGTTTTATATTTGGATTAGGCTCTTTTGATGAAGAAAGTTTTGAAAGGAATGAGATCCACTTGGTGTTCGAATGTGATTAATGTTGTGTTAATTGGGTTGAAGTCTTTTCTTTGAATGGGTTTCGACTTTTGAGAGGGATGAAGATATAGTATGGTGTATTGTGGTATTTTTGAGATCGACATAGCTAGAATGAAGAATAGGTTCTTTGTGTAGAGGTTACAGCTCATATATGCTTTTTTGTTACCATGGTGGTATTGAAGGAAATGACTTTGGCGTAGGTTACAGTATAGTGTGGTTATTGACTTCTTCAAGGCTAAGAAGTTTTTTGAGTGAACTTTCTTTAGAAGGATAAATAACGTGACATGTTTGGAGATTGTAGTTTCTTCATTTTTGTGGTAACATAGAGAGGCATGTAGGTGCTTTTTTATTATCCGATATTGGTTCTTAAGGTTTATTTGACAGAAATGTGAAGAGGAAATGAGATGGTTGTAGCCCAATGGAATGATGTTGGATGGTGGTTAAAGCTTTCCCTAAATATATGTAGTCCTTGGGTTAAGAGCTTGCGCAGATGTATTTTTGATTGGTTATTACTTTCGGTGGTAATTAAAGCTACAACTAGTGTACGCAGTAGGTTTTTTGGGAGCATTGCTCGGATTTTGGAAATGGTGATGTCTAGTATGTGGAGCGGCATAATGTAGATTCTGGTGGTCTTTCTTGTTATGGATTGCTTAATGGACTATAGTACATTGAAATGTTAATGTTCTTTCTGTGGATGTGGAAATGAAATTGAAAGTTTTGTGGTACTTCTCTAGATGTTTAGTTTGAAATTTGGTATTTGGTTTTTATCGGCATATGGAGTTCTTTCGTTGGGAGCGTGAATAAAATAGACATTGGGTCTTTGTTGTTTTTCATGGTGGCTAGGTTTGAAGATTTAGGGACTTGCATGATATGTTGAGGATATTTTGATGAAATGTAGAAGGGAAAAAGTTAAGTGATGGATAATATGTCCAATGATATGGCTTTTGGTTCATATGGGACTTTGGTTAGAGGGGATTTGGGAATGATGAATTGATGATTTGTTTGTGGTGAGTGTAGTCTCTAGCATCTTTACTTTGTTTTGGGTTACTTACCAAGGAATTAGGAATTGTTATAATGCCTTATATTTGGATTAGGCTCTTATGATGAAGAAAGGTTGGAAAGGAAATGAGATTCACTTGGTGTTATTGAATAGCTCTTTTTTGTGATTAATGTCGTGTTAAGTGGCGAAGTCTTTTCTTTTAATGGGTTTTGACTTTTGAGACGGTTGAAGATATAGTATGGTGTATTGTGGTATTTTTGAGATCGACATGGCTAGGATGTAGAGTAGGTCCTTTATGTAATGGTCATAGTTTATATATGCTTTTGTGTTTCCATGATGGCTTTGAAAGAATTAAAGAAATGACTTCCGCGTAGTGTTACAGTATAGTGTTGCCATTGACTTTAAGGGTAAGAAGTACTTTTGAGTGAACTTTTTAAAAAGGATAAGTAATGGGCATCTTTGGAGATTGTAGTTACTCCTTTTTTGTGGTAAGTTAGAGAGGCATGTAGGTGTTTTTTTATTATTCTATATTGGTTCTTGAGGTTTATTTGACAGAATTGTGAAGAGGAAAAGAGATGGTTGTAGCCCAATGGAATGATGTTGGATGGTGGTCAAAACTTTCCTTACGTATATGTAGTTTTTCAAATAAGAGCTCGCATAGATGTATTTTGGATTGGTTGTTACTTTAGTGGTGACTAAAGCTACAATTAGTGTACGCAATTCGTTTTTTCGTAGCATTGCTTAGATTTTGAGAATGGTGATGTCTAGTTTGTGTTATGGAGAATGTAGATTCTGGTAGACTTTCTTGTTATGGATTGCTTAAAGGGCTATAGTACACTGATATATTAATTTTTTTCTACGGATGAGGAAATGAAGTGGAAATTTTAGTGCTACGGCTCTAGATGTTTTATTTGAAGTTGTTTTTATAAGCATATAGGAGTTCTTTTTGTAGGGAGCATGATATGTGTGAGGATATTTTGATGAAATTTAGAAGGGAAAAAATAAGTGACGGATATTATGTCCAATGATATGGCTTTTGGGTTCGTACAGACCTTTGGTTAGAGGGGATTTGGGAATGATGAACTGAAGATTTGTTTGTGGAAATTGTAGTCTTTGGCCTTTTTACTTTGCTTTGGGTAACTTATCAAGGAATTAGGAATTGTTATTTTGCCTTATATTTGGATTAGGCTCGTTTGATGAAGAAAGTTTTGAAAGGAAGGCTCCTTTTTGTGATTAATGTTGTGTTAAGTGACCGAAGTCTTTTCTTTGATTGAGAGGGATGAAGATATAGTAGTGTGTTTAGTGGTATGTTTGAGATCGACATGGTCAGGATGAAGAATAGGTCCTTTGTGTAGGGGCTACAGTTTTGTATTTCCATGGTGGTTTTGAAGGCAATGACTTTGGCGTAGTGTTACAGTATAGTGTGGTTATTGACTTTTTGAAGGGTAACAAGTACTTCTGAGTGAACCTTTTTTAGATGGATAAATAACGTGGCATATTTGGAGATTGTAGTTTTCTCTTCTTTTTTTTGGGTAAGTTAGAGAGGCATGTAGGTGCTTTTTAATTACCCGATATTGGTTCTTGACGTTTATTTGATAGAAATGTAAAGAAGAAATGAGATGGTTATAGCCTAATGGAATGATGTTGGATGGTGGTTAAAGCTTTCCTTAAGTATATGTAGTCTTTAGGTTAAGAACTTGCATAGATGTCTTTTGGATTGGTTGTTACTTTCAAGGGTGACTAAAGCAACAATTAATGCAATTTGTTTTTTTGGGAATATTGCTCGGATTTTGGAAATGGTGATGTCTAGTATGTGTTGCGAAGATTGTAGATTCTGATGGACTTTCTTGTTACGAATTGCTTCAGAGGGTTAATACACTGATATATTAATTTTCTTTCTATGGATGAGGAAATGAAGTGGAGAGCTTAGTGCTACGGCGTTAGATGTTTTATTTGAAGTTTGGTTTTTATAAGCATATAGGAGTTCTTTTAGTAGGGAGCGTGAATTAAATAGACATTGAAGATTTAGGGACTTGCATAGTATGTTGAGGGTATTTTGATGAAATGTAGATGAGAAAAACTAATGATGGACAATATGTCCAATGATGTACTTTTCGTCATACAGATGTTAGAGGGACTTGCATGGTATGTTGAGGATATTTTGATGAAATATAGATGGGAAAAATAAGTGATGGATAATATGTCCAATGATATGGCTTTTCTTTATATGGACCTTTGGTTATTTGGGAATGATCCGATGAGTTGTTTGTGGAGATTGTAGTCTCTAGACTTTTTACTTTGCTTTGGGTATCTTATAAAGGTTTAGGGTTTGTTGTTTTGCCTTATATTTGGATTAGGCTCTTATGATGAAGAAAGTTTGGGAAGGAAATGAGATCTATTTGGTGTATTGTATGACTCCTTTTGTGATTAATGTTGTGTTAAATCGGTTAAGTCTTTTCTTTGACTGGGTTTTGACTTTTGAGAAGGATGAGGATATTGTATGGTGTACTGTGGTATTTCAGAGATCGACATGAGTAGCATCCAGAATAGGTCCTTCGTGTAGTGGTCACATCTCATATCTGCTTTTGTGTTTCCATGGTGGCTTTGAAGGAAATTACTTTGGCATAGTGTTACAGTATTGTGTGGCTATTGACTTTTTAATGGGTAAGAAGTACTTTTGAGTGAATTTTTGTTTGAAGGATAAATATCTTGGCATCTTTGGAGATTGTAGTTTATTCTTTATTGTGTTAAGTTAGAGAGGCATGTAGGTGCTTTTTTATTATCTGATATTGGTTCTTGAGGTTTATTTGATTGAAATGTAAAGAGGAAATGACATGGTAGTCCAATGGAACGACGTTGGATGGTGGTTAAAGCTTTCCTCAAGTATATATAGTCCTTGGGTTGAGAGCTTGCATAGATGTATTTTGGATTGGTTATTACTTTTAATGGTGACTAGCATGGGGATTCTTCTTATAAGTTTACAAGTCTTTAGTTTGATTTGTTTCTTGAGGTTTATTTGATAGAAATGTGAAGAAATGAGATGGTTGTAACCAAATGGAATGACGTTGGATGGTGGTTAATGCTTTAATTAAGTATATGTAGTCCTTGGGTTGAGAGCTGTCATAGATGTATTTTTGATTGGTTATTAACTGTACTGGTGATTAGCGATTCATCTTATAAATTTACCAAGTCTTTGTATTTTGGATTGGTTTATTTGCATATTAAATATGATGACTAGAATGGGGATTCTTCTTATAAGTTTACAGTATTTAGTTTGGTTTGTTTCTTTTTGTTTATTTGATAGAAATGTGGAGAGGAATGAGAAGGTTGTAGCCAATGGAATGGCGTTGGATGGTGGTTAAAGCTTTCCTTAAGTATATGTAGTCCTTGGGTTGAGAGCTTTCATAGATGTATTTTCGATTGGTTATTAGTTGTAGTGGTGATTAGCATGGGGATTCATCTTATAAATTTACGAAGTCTTTGTATTTTGGATTTGTTTATTTGCATATTAAATATGATGACTAGAATGGGGATTCTTCTTATAAGTTTACAAAGTCTTTAGTTTGGTTTGTTTCTTTTTGTTTATTTGATAGAAATCTGGAGAGGAATGAGAAGGTTGTAGCCAATGGAATGGCGTTGGATGGTGGTTAAAGCTTTCCTTGAGTATATGTAGTCCTTGGGTTGAGAGCTTGCATATATGTACTTTGGATTGGTTATTACTTTTAGTCAAAGTCTTTGTATTTTGGATTGGTTTATTTGCATATTAAATATTGTGATTTAATTTAATTAAAGTGTAATTGATCTTTCTCTCTCTGTGGATCACTCACTTATGGTTTTCTCTGGCAATTCAATTAGAGGACCCTTACATTGAACTTGATCTTCAGTTGTGTCACCTTGTTCAGTCTTCGTAAATTAAGTTAGTTGAGGTTGAATGGATTTTGTGATGATGGAATCGAAGTAAAGGTATTGGAAAGTATTGTAAGCTATGGACTTTCTGTACTGTTGAGATCGTGGTTGGATGTCCTTACTTATTGTGCTTATAAGGTGGCAAGCTTAAAAAGTCCTATAGAGCTTTGTGATATCATAGGTGTTTTGTGAAGGTTTCCAACTGAAACTTTTGAGTGGAAATGAGATGTGCATAGTAGTATCATATGGCTTTTTAGGGTGAGAAGAGCTTTCTTAATATGTGCATATTAAATCATGGTCTTATTTTTTATCCTTCGTGTTTTGTGTGAGATGAGTAGAAAGGCATGTCAGGCCTCTCTGGTATCTATCATTGGCGTGTTGAAGCTTGAAACTGGAATTTTAAGAAGAAATGAGATGTATATGGATTTTAATGGTGATAGAAATTTTTCTTGGGAGTGGAAGCTTTGATTAGCTCCTAGACTTGTTAACTATGTCCATTAGGTTGGATAATTTCGATTACGTATAGGTCGGATTTGGGTTGTTTTTCGCCTGGTTCACCTTTTCCTTGTTTATTTTCTCCAGGTTTGGAATTGAGAACTCTTGTCCAAAACCCAAAATTTCAGGCTGGGGAATGTTTTGACAGGTCAAGTATGGCTCCTTTATAGCCTAGGTCAAGTATGGCTCCTTCATAGCCTATGTCAAGTATGGCTCCTTTATAGCCTAGGCCAAGTATGGCTCCTTTATAGCCTATATTTATGTATGGCCTTCTTAATGTTTTTAGTAATGAAAATGTGGAGGGGACATGAGATTCACATTTATGATGGTTTTGCACTCAGTGGTGTTTGGATCTTCTCAGTGTAGTTTTGGCTAGGCAGATTTTTGGAAGGGGTGAAGAATTGGATATTAAGGAGGTCAAGTCACTAGCAATAGTTTGATTCCCTCCACACTAGACTACTTTAGAGAGCCGTGCTGGTACAAATTTGTTTGCCTAATTGAGGTTTGGGGAGGAATCGGAATGGACTTGGCTGTAACTTCTTTTTTTTCCTTGGTGTGATTAAAACGTTCTAAGTGCATGATGCCCATTCGATCAGGAGTTTTGATCGGATGGATATTGGGAATGATTGAAAACTGTATATGTAGAGATCATAGTCACAAGGCTTTTGTGTTCTAGTGGCAACTAGGAAATGTTTTTCGACCTTTTTATGGTATATTAAGGGGCTCTTGCTGATTGAGCTGAGGATGAATGGGGGTGAACTGGACTGAAAATAAAGCGGAGTAATTGGGTCTCAACTTCTTCTGTGGGAATTTAAAAGAGAAGGTGAGATGTCATTATGCACTTGTAAGTCTTTCAATGATGATTAGAGCACTCTTGTATTTTCTTGTTGGGGGTTATGTGGTGCTTTTGATTGGGAACTTCGCTTAACTATATATATCAAGAGGGATGAAATGCCATTTGGTCGTGAAGAGAAAACCTAGATGTCCATTATGGTATTGTAAATTATTGACGTTCTATTGGCAGAATTTTTAAGAGCAAATGTGATGTATATTGTATGAATAATATAATTATTTCAAATTTGTATGGAGTGCTTCGGATTGGAAGCTTAGGATATTTTGACTTTCAAAAGGATGATGAATAGTGTATTATGGAGATTCTAGTTGCTTTTGTGGGTTTAGAACGTCCAAGAACTGTTCATGGTTTCATTGAGACGCTTTTCCATGGAAAGTTTGAGAAAACGAGATGGAAGTGCAATCAAGCTACTTAGATCTTAAGTTAGAGCTATCTATCAGTAGCCGACTTCTTCTTTGGTTGAGGAAAATATTGTTTTTGCTTACAGAGTTTGTTCGAATTTGAACTGCAATATGTTCATCGTATGTCAGGGAATTAGCTTTGTGCTGGAAATCATGAAAGGGTCTAAGGTATTTATGTAACATCTCAATGGTTGTGTAGGGAGAATAAAGCTGCTTGGTTATTACTTTTAGTGGTAACTAAAGCTACTTAGTGTATGCAATTTGTTTATTGAGAGCAATACTCGATTTTGGAAATGGTTATGTTTATTATTTTGTGGAGAATGTTGTCTTCACTCTACTTTGTTTTTGTGGATGACATTGTATCACCATATCGGCTGATACGCAACGTATCGGCCGTTACGTATCGGTTTTTGAGGTTGCCGATACGCTACATACCGCTATGTATGTCCAGGGGTATCCGAAACGGCCGTTACATGGCCGATACGACCGTTACATAGCCCGATATGGCCGCTACATGGCTGATATAGTTGATAAATAGACGATAATTGGCTCATACAACCAATAAATGACTGGTACAACCGAGATAGACGATACCAAATCCACCCTACGACGACTGCGATTCGATACGAAAACCCGTATCAGTCTGTTTCCGCGATGTCTCGACCGATACCGCGATTTCAAACCATGGATGACGAGGAAATGAAATGGAAAGTTTAATGGTACGACTCTAGATAGTTTGTTTTAAGGTTTTTAAGCATATGGAGTCCTTTTGGTTGGGAGCGTTGATTAAATAGATATGTTGGAAGTATAAGTCATTCGTGAAGATTGTAGACATTGGCCCTTTTTGTTGTCTTTCCTAGTGGCTAGATTTTGAAGATCTAGGGACTTTATTGAAGAAGACTTGAGAAAATGAGATATGGACAACATGTCAAATGATATGGCATTTGGCCATTGGGAACTTTTGTTAGAAGGATTATGGGAATGATAAACTATGATTTGTTAGTCGAGATTGTTGTCACTGGCCTTTTTACTTTTCTCTCGGTAAATTAGAAAGGTATCAGGATACTGTTACTTTTTTTATATTTGGAGTAGGCTCTTATGATGGAATTTGAAGAGTAATTAAGATTGACTTGGATATGGCTCCTTTTTGAAAGTAAAACTGTTTTAAGTGGGTGAATTCTTTTCTTTAGATGGATTTTGAGAACGATGAAGTAACATTATGTTGTATTGTGGTATTTTAGAGATTGACTTCGGAAGGATGAAGTATGGGTCCTTTATATCGTATTCATCGCTCATATTTGCTTTCTGTTTTCCATGGGTGGCTTTAAAAGGTATGCAGGGAGTTTTTAAGAATCTCATGTTGATGTATGGGGTTCTTTTATGGAAAATTGGAGGAAATGAAATTGATGTAGTGCAAAGGTATGCTCTTGATCTTGATTAAAGCTTTATGCAGTTTACATGTGCTATTGTGAACTTCAGTTAAATGAAGTATTGAACGATGAGAAATCAGTGTATATGCGGAAATCATGGTCACAAGACTTTTCTGTGTTGGATGGGTAGCAAGGTTTTTATTCCTAGAGTGGTGGATTGAGACTGTTCTAGTTGCTTTATAATTAGGAACTGAGATTTTTGTATGTGAGCTGTGGTTGGATGAATTTTGAGAGGTGAAGAATAAGTATCTATCTTGTGACCTTTTTGTTCTGAATGAGGAGCTGTGTATTATAATTTCTTGCATTGGAAGTCCAGGACTTTTGATTAGGAAATGAGATTGTCATAGTATATGTGCTGCTTGATGGAGGATTCTACCTATTCAAAGCTCGTTTGATAGGAAACTCATTGTTGAAGGGTGAAGTATATGGTGTTTAAAGAGACCTTAGTGGTTCTCTTTTTGTTTGTTTTGGTTAGCTTAAAATTCGCAGGGAGCCTTGTTTATCATATGTTGTGCTTATGTTCTATGTAATATGAAGTGCATTTGTGATGGATATAGTATAATCTACCCATTGGGATCTCAAGTTTGATAATATCAAGAATTGGACACTACGTGGTTCTTAGCAATACTTCTTACTTGCGTCTTAGATTGGGTTAAATTGGGATTGTACATTCATTATTCATTACTAATCTCACCTCAAAAAATAATCATCATCAGTTCATGTTATTAGCCCTTTAGTTGCTGTCAGATCCCTTGGTTCTTGTATTCCTTTTAGTCAGTTTCATTTTGGCATAACCTGTTTTCTCTTTTTTTGGCTCACTTGTAGACTGTTTTCGGTTGAGAAAATTGCACTAGCTTTGTTTGAAGCTGAAACCTTTTTCTTTTTCTTTTTTTTTTTTTTGAAAATGGTTTGTTTTAATATTAAAATATATGGCATTTGTTTGGTAGAAAAACAAATTAATTAAGCTATTCAGGGTTGCATCTGTGAAATTGGTTGGCATGGCAGGTTATACGGAACAGTTGAACCTGCAGTTTGGAGTTTGTTTCTTTGAATAAAGGTGAAGCTTTTTCAAGTGTACGATTTCCTTATGTTTGGAGATTTGGTGAGATGATGAGGATGGTGAAATATAAGTTACTGTTAAAGATTTGTGGGCGCTTGTTTTTTCTGTTTTGTTTGCATTATCTAGCTCTAAAAGGATTGGCCTATATGGTGTTCTCTTTGGTGTCATATATTGACTTAGTTTGCTCTTTACGTGCAAATTTGAAGAGAAAATGAGATGGAGATATGTAATGTTGTGGCTCTATATAGTAATTGAAGAGATGAAGGGAGATGAAGTTTATGAGAAGAGAGCAAGATGCTCTGATACTGCTCATTTCCGAACAGATATGGTGGTTCAAGTACAAGGCGTTACAGTCTTATAGAGTTGCTTTTATATATACAAATGTCTCAACGATTTACAAACTTGCTGCTAGCCACTTGAGAGAATGCAAACTTGATGAGCTTCTAGTTGATTCTTTGCTGATGAACCCTTTTTTTATTTTTTATTTTTTTTTTTTTTTTTGTCGTGGTCAGCGTTAGCATTGTTAAACAAAGCCACTGTTTTTCTACTTGGGGCGTAGTTATATTGTGCCTCTGTGAAACCTCTAACGTCAGTAAGGCTCCACTATAGAGTTCTTTTCATATGCTACATCACAGTCAACAGACTAGTTTATGAGCAAGCTAGTTTGATTAGCTTAGTTCTGTTTTCCCACCAGTCATATCATTAGAGAATAGAAGAGAGAATATAGACACAAGTAAAAGAAGTACCTTTTTTTTTTTTCATAATATCAAAGGAAGGAATGTGCAAACAAACCGCATAACACTGAAATATTACGTCGTAGTTAGAGCACCAAATTTACCTCAATAACCTAGGAAATAAATGGTACTCATCGTAGGAAAGGGAAAGGAGAGGAGGCGTGGAAGAAGAAGAAAAAGAATGGTGTGATCAAGTCTGTTTTGTCAACTGGAAACCCCCTCTTTGTTTAGGTTGCATACGACTAGCCAATGCGTTAGCCACTTAGCCTTGTACTTTGGGCTGTTGCTATCGCTGATGCTGATAAGAATGTTATTTCGGATGAGTTAAGTGTGTTTTTTGTTGATCATAGCTCTCCATCCCAGAGTTCTTCAAGTGTCTTGAAAGGTGTCTTGAAAGGTCCTTTCTTTGATAGATAAGGCCAACCAGTAACCCCTCTACTGAGGGATCCCACTGATCTGTTCATGATTCTCTAGTTCACTCAATTCCCAGTCGAAAATCATTATGTTTTCTTCACTGATCTGTTTATGATTCTCTAGTTCACTCAATGCCCAGTCGAAAATCATCAGGTTTTCTTTCATTCTCTCTTTGTTAGAGCTCTTTGCCACCACAGTAATTCCCTGCTCATATGCTGATCTCAAGCATACCTGCAATACGACATATTAAGCTCCAATTTATGAGAGATCTGAGATCAATCAAGGGACAAAGGTGTATTGTCAACTTACTGATTAGTAAATGTTAAGGTTTTGGAGTTAGAAGCAGATACCTGAGGTATAGTCTTTCCTTTGGACTTGGCTATCTGTTAGAGTACTTTACATTCCAAGACCCTGTTGCTTCCATAGAAGGTTCCAATGGCTCCTAATGGAGAAAACGCTGTCAGCACAACTCCATTCTCTTTTGCACAATTCTATCAGCTTCTTTTGTTGCCAGAAGGGGTTTACCTCCACCCTCAATGTTTTTCACAGTTGCGAATAAGCTTTAGATAAGTAATCTGTCGCGAGCCTTTTTTCTGCACTACGGAAAATCAATTGATATACGATGTTACTCAAGCTCAGGCTACAAGTGTCCAACTGGGATTCATATCCAAGTTCTTTACTCTGTCATTTGATAAGCAAGACGGACATTTTTGCTGTTTTGCTGTCTAAAAAGACATTTTCAGAGTGTGCTTGGCATCGACTTGATGTCAAATTTGGAAAAGAAATCCATGTTGAAGACAAAAGTGTTGCAACTACATTGGATATGATCTTTTTATTCATGTTTGATTTCTTTTTTCTCTGTTTTTGTTACCTTGTTTTCATCTTGCCATCATTTCCATGTATAAGGTATTGAGAAAGCCTGAATAGCCACTATGTTGGTATATCAGCAAATTGATTTACAGTTTCTTAAATAGTTATATCACATTCTGTTCATGTCTTGAGAGAATGAACATGGAAACAGTTGATAACATACCCATGAAAGGAACACTTGTAAATTGTAATAACGTAGCCATAGATGATTCACTTTATCTTCCATGTTCCATCTATAGTAGTCTCAGTTCTTTACCATATTACTTTCAACTTTGTTTTGATGATTTTTTCCTCTAAAACACAGGTGATTGTTAGCCAAAAAAACACAAATGAAGCTCTATTGATGACAAGTTTTGCGCTCGAAAAGCCATTTTAGCCATTCTCTACATTTATCAAACATATATTTATTGCATATATGAATGATTCTAGTCATAGACCTTGTAGTTACTTAATATGCAATGAAGCCTTCTATAGTTGCTAAGATTGATTCTATGTTCACATGAATAGGCACGGAATTAGCAAGTCGCAGTTCAAACAGGTTTTGAATGTAGAGTTCCAGCAAATCCTTGAGGTCAATTCTGCTGTCATAAGCTCTTTTCATTCGGTCTCTTTCTTACAGTGCAGGCAGTAGCATCGATCATATTGTAATTGAGTATTCTTGTTTTGTCTTTCAGGCATGTGAATGTCTTGATTCAGATTGGTGCCCTAAGTTCACAGTAATCGTCGCTCAGAGAAATCATAACACAAAGTTCTTTTCAATCTGAAAGACCGCATCAGAATATCCCCCTGGTTAGCAATTTCATAAACTCGTCAGAACATGTTTCTCCCCGTTTATTAATTTCTTTTATATAAAGCTTGCTAAAATCCTCAAAATTTTCATCTATAATGTTCAGGAACTGTGGTTGACAACTGCCATCCCACATACTATGATTTCTACTCTTGTCCACAACTCCACATGCAGGAGTTATTGGGAGTTGATCCCTCTATCTTTTACATTAAGCTTTGAGAATGTAAGTAGCTAATTAATTAACAGTTTACAAACTTACCATGATGAATGTGTAACATTCTTGTGATTCTTGTTCATTCTATGTTCTGCCAAGCCAAGAGATCTTCGTAGGGTAAAGCAGGCCGATACATTACCATGTCTTGCAAGATGAGATAGGCTTTTCACCTGATCAGCTGCAAGACTTTGTTCATTTGCTCTCTTATGTGTAAGCTCATATCTTTTCTTTTTTTTTTTTTAACATCTCTAAGTTCAAAGAAATCATATTTAGAAAGAACGGTGTATTTAGTTAACTGTATCTACATCACTGCTACCTGAATTCAGGTCCCAGAAAAGCATCACTTGCTCTCTTTATTGGTAAAAAAACACTAATCTCACACTTTTCAGATTAACAGAAACTCGTATAAAGTTGCACTTCTGTTTTATTTATGGTAATCAATCAATAAGTAACTGATTATTCTTACTGAATTTACTATAGTTGGTCTAATCTGATACGCTAACTTGGCAGCCAGGCAATGCATGCAAAGGTGGAACTACGGTGAAATGTCAAAGACGTCTGCAGGGCATGCAAATGCTCAAGTTCCCAACCAACCAATCCTGCACAAGGAAATCCGCGAATCCATGATCTTCTGTTGATGATAACACAAGGACATGAAGTATGTTTATTAGACTTGAAAAAGGGTAATCTGTAGTATTCCAGACTACAGCAGTGTGCAATTAGAACCTCACTAGGTGGTGGTTAATGTTGTTGTAACTGATGTACTATCTAGCCTGAAAACACTAGCCACTCGTCAGAGATAGAGTATCTATGTACGTACAAAATTTAACAGATGTTGTAAGAACTGCAAAAGTTAAATTGAAACAAGACTAATATCCAATGTTATTATGACTAAATGAGTAATGACTCTTAAATCTTCTATAAAAGATAGATTTTGATGTTGGGCTGTTGCCGGAATATCATGCATAATGTATAGTAAGAAATGAAATCACTGTCGTTTTATTATTATTGACAATAATCTCTATGCTCGGATTTATAGTCGTTTTATTATTATTGACAACAATCTCTATACTCGGATTTAGGGAAATGCACACTCAAGTTCACATGTACCTTGACGTTCTTCCTTCAGAAATTCCCCTTATTCTTCTTCCCTAAATAAATAAACAAGAATAGGAAATGAAATAAATTTTCAATATTCATCAAGAATAAGTAAATGAATTTCAGTTTTTTTTTTCAGGTAGGCATTTTTTTTTTCCATAGGTAGTTTTTTCTTTTTCTTTTTCTTTTTCCCTCAAATGAATACTCTATGAACTGAAAATAAGTACAGTAATTGTATTTTAGATATATCCATATCCTTAATGAACGAGTAACCTTTAGTATTTATCTTTGATGTTTAGTTGATTCCTATCAACATCAACATAGCTGGCATCTAGTTATGTCACGTTATTATCAATCAATAAATTAATAAAACTTAATCTAATCAAATATGACAATTCCCCACTCACCGGAGCACCAAACAGAAAAAGTTCCAAAGACCTATCCCTTTATTTGTATTTTTTCATTCATGTCCTTTCTAAACTTCACCATCACTTTTCATGAGACATGTCAAAAACTGACCGACCTGAAAAGTGAAACCTAACCCATATTTTTGCAATTTAACAAAGATTTTAAACTGAACCTGGAAAATTATGTAAAAACACTAAACTTAATTTTGATCCAAAAATCAACCCGGAATGAAACAATACAATTCCGACAGAATCAACCCATTTAACAGGTCTACAGTTCCGCGGAGGGGAGTGGGGGCCTGGGTATGGAACTTTTTTTCCGTCGACAACAGTGACTTTCACAGCCAGGATGGAACTTTAACATCATGGCTCTGAAAGTCAAGTCACGTAGCAAATAGACCACCACAAATAAACCTGCCAAATAAGGCTCTTTTTATGACTTCTAAAACAATTCTATCCTGCAGCATAGGCAAGTTTCACACTTGACCAATTTCAGCCCCCGGCGAGACATTTTCGCCTCAAAGGTGTAATAATTTACATAAAACTGGACTACAAAATAAATTACAGTGTGTTACAATGGGGTATGTTATTTACAAAAACAGGTTTTGAAATGCTACAGCCACATTCGACCGAAGACGTTTTGTGATCATCATCATCATAGGCTAAGTTGCTAATTAAATTGTACTCTTAAGATTTTAGGACCTACTTGGAGCTACCAGCGACATCGAGTTGTGAGGAAATTCTTTGCTCGGACCCGCTATCTTCTTGCTTCCTGAACTCTGTTTCCAAGTCGAGCCCAAACCCAGCAGCACTTCCGTATAGATTCCGGTCCCACTGGTCTATGAAAGGCTGCAGCTTCTGGTTATTATTCTCTGAAGACCTAGGGACAGGATCGAGAGTGACTGTCGATGAATCATCCACCTTCCGCTTCTTCCGAGGAGATGTTGAGCCCGGAGGAGAAGCTTCTTCTGATCCCGTCTGAGATTCTGACGGCTTTTCTTTCTCGTCTTCTTTGTCTTCGGTTGATGGCAACGCGTCTGAAGCCCTTAGCACGGTACCCAGTCTCTGCTGCTCCTCTATGATCTTCTGTAGATACTTTCCCTGCGCTTCAATCCTCATTTGCAGCTGCCTTTGCACCTTCATATAAATACGGAATACACAATTTCAGGAAAATCATTTCCCGCGACAGAATGAGTTTTAATCCACTATCTTCTGATTATCGGAGCAATATTTCTATCCAAGTTCATATACTGCATTCCTATTCCACATCAAGTACAATATATATTCATCAAAAGGTAGGACAAGAGGGTGAAGTGGTAGCTTAGTTGGTAACCACCCCCAGATTGTCCGGGGATACCCGAGTTCAAGACGTCATGCCCCCACTTTGGAGGTGGTTTATTGTTGTATTTCCCCCTTCTTCCCTACCCATAGGCCTTTGGACTCATGGGCTTATTAGTCAGTTGACCAAGTCCAGTCGGGAAATCCTTGCCAACTCCCACAAAAATAAAAAATAAAGTAGGTCAAGAATTCCTTATTTGAGCTCTTCTGAAATTGTTCATAAGATGCGCTTAGAAGATAACTACAAAAGATTAAGACACCCCCTTTCCCTCGATAAGCAAAGGCGATGACAGCGGAAGAACAAACCTCGAGTTGCTCATGAAGACGTTTCTGAACCTCCATTTGCATCCTAAGGGCCTCGTTAATCTGTAATCCCCTGATTAATGAAAGTAAAAGTCATAAATGGAAGCATATGATTGCCTAAGGTATCTGGAGCAGGTTCCAAGACTGCAAGAGAGTCAACGACATGGAAGATTTGAGAGTGGTATCAATTAGAGGGAACTCACTGAGAAGAATCCAAGCTACTGTGGACATCTAGAGCACCTTTCTTTTCATCCTTGGAGCCTACCAAATCAAGTACAGTCCTCCACATTAAACATATAACAGATGCATTGATTTCATCATAAATATTAAAGTAAATAGGAATATTTACCATCACTAGGCGACTCTGGCAGGTATTTAGCAAGGCGATACTTCTGCAAAATGAGAATTTAACGAAATTCAGAGCTGTAAATGGAACCTTGACACAATCAATAGAACAATCATGTAGTGTAGATTACCCACGAGTGGATCGCTTGAAAGTGAAACATGAAATCCAAGCTATAAACCAAGGATAGATATCATAATAAAAGACAGCCAACCTGTAAATGACTTTTTACATGGTAGATCGTAAGTCCAGGTACACCCATCACTCTTAGAACTCCTTTTGGCGTTGCCCCTACAAAGCACAATTAATAATGAGATTTCGATGCATTTATTTATGAGGCAAAGGTTTTCCACTTTTCCTAGTACAGATGAATCAAAATACTAGCCACCTTTTGAAGTACGGTAGCCCGCACACATGCACAAATATATTCTTACAAACCAATACCATCACAAATACAAAAGCCACATCTTCAAGACCTACATGCTACTACTAGCATGAATATTTATTGGACTAAGTCCTTGTTTGGTAAAGCGAGTATCCAACAGATTTAAGCAGAATGGGATAGTAGATGGTTCACTTGGTCAAACCTCTTAAACTAGTGTTTGATAACCAAATTATCTTATCAGCTAATACACTTCAGTCTGCTAATTAACAAAAAGCTTTTGGGATTAACTTTATTGATTGAAACTAAATGATACCTTTTGCCAAAGGTTGTCAATACTACACCTTGTAAATAAAAACTCCTTACCAATCCACGAGGAGGAGGGGAGAAAACAAAAAAGAGGAATTATTTATTGTGAATGAATATTGAATTGGTAAGTAAAACGCTCATGTTACTATGTTTCGTTTACATACTCAGAGATCAAACAGTTAATAAATACTCCCTCTGTTCCACAATCATCTTTACATATAGGTTGGGCACCGAGTTTTAGACCCCCATAAAGTGAATGAAATTAGACTATTTTGCTCTCGTGTGAGTGGGTCTATTCCAAGTGGGTGATGGGATAAATTAAAATGAGAGGGAAAAAGTGTTAAGTGGGAAGTCCCACGTTGATAGTTGATAAAATGACAGTCGAGAGAGCCTTGAGGTATTTATAATTAGAGAAGTTACTCTACCCATTGGCACATTAGTTTTGGGTTGGAACCTCCTTGATATCATAAATACTCTTTGTAATGGGCCCAATTGTTGAAGCTTTACATAAAGGTGGGATACTTTTTACCTTTCTTAGGATATTGCTTACCTTATATGGAAAGTGTAAAGATGATTGTGAAACGGATGGAGTATTAGCTAACTGAAAATATTTTTACAAACTAACACTATCAACTAATTGTCATAGCCTAAATATAGCCCCAGTAAGCAAATACATGTAAACCACCCTATTGAAATCTGACCATTATATTCACATGTATTCACTTTCTGAATAATTATGAAAAATGGCAGACTGTTCTCCTGGTCTAACCTTACCAGTTAAAAGTTGATAGTTACAAAATCTAAATTTCAAACACAGCTACCTTCTAACGGACCCAAGATGCTAATAATAGAGATGAGGAAGAATAGAAGGAAGGAGAGGCCCCTCAAATTGTGGATATTGGCTTTCTTAAAAACAAACTGACTTCAATAAGTGGCCATTGTATTTATATCACTAGCCAGGTTGAGTATTGATGCTACATAAAACTGGAATTAAGTCACCTGAAGTAGCTATCTTTTAAAGAGGAAAAAATCTGTTATAGAGCTCCGTTCTCCTGTCCAAGTGCCATTCTTTTCTTTCTTGGTCACATGATTGAGTATCTTGTCGCAGTAAAGGTTGGTTAGCTCCAGAGGTTGTAAGAGCCAAATCAGACTATTCTTCAATTTATACTGTGTGATCTAGATTAAGTTTTAGACCTATGATGGATCAAGAATTGAAGAGAAGTGGTCAACAAGCAATCCAACTAGGAAACAGACCAAATAGTTTGGCGGGATCTTATTCAAAAGACAAATGAGAGTAACACCACTCTGGACTTGTATACTCCTTTAAAATCTTCATGATGCTTCTCAGGTCATGCTAAAATATGGGATCTTGTTTAAGAAACAGGCTTCAGTGACCGCTGAGATGACAATTATTAGCAAATGGTACTGTAAGAGAAAAATAGGCAAAGATTCGGTCCAAAATTTGGCAAGGGTCTCTCCATTAGCACAAAAGAGGGAATCAATTGCCTACTCACAAATATACTGATAAAGTATATGTCTGATCAGGCACAAACCAACACACATCTACAAAGGCCAGGCATTCAAACAAAAACTAAGCTGTCATCATATAACTAGAGCATCAAAAAGTCATCAGCTGCAGAGGAAACTCCATCTTATTCTAGAAGCTCTTGTGAAGTACATAGCAAAATCAAACCTAACTCACAATTTAAGTTTTCACAAACATAAGTAGGCAAGAAAGATTCATTTGCATATGCCATCACACAACACAAAAATATGTTCTCCTAAGATATGGGATTTACTCAGAGCCCTAAATTTATGTAAACAGCAATCAGAAAGACCAAACAAAGAAAGTTACATGTCGATGTTGTTTCAAATTTGCAACAAAAGCCCACCAGAGTTTAGATAAAAATGTGCATTTAGAGTAACATCTGATATGCAGTGAAAATTCTAGAAAGTAGCCTCAATTATCAAGTTGCAGTGAGTAAACCTAGTAACCTATTACTACAAGGTGCCTATAGATTAGCTCGACAACACATAATCTCATAGCTGAAAATAAAATACCCACTATCTGGTCCTCCGAGTTGTGTGATGGCATCCACAAAGCGGTTGTGAAGATCTTCAGTCCATCTTAATCGCTGCTTCCCATTTCCCCCTGGACCAGGAGGAGTTGAACATTTAGCAGCAGAACTTCCCATGACCCCAGCATTTGCAACTGGTTCGCTGCTTTGAGTTTTATGTGGCACCAAGCTCACTGTTGAAAACTTTTTAGCATGGTACATGTTTGAAAAACTGCAATAACCAAACAGAGCATAGAGAAAAACGGCATTAATCCTTTGAGATATTTGAAAGCAACCACTAAACTCCAGTGTCATTTTTCAATAGTATAAGGATCAACTTCAATGATAACTGACTCATCACTTGTTGGATGGAGATACTTTAAATGTCATGACAACAAGAACATCTGGTGTAATCCCATCTCAGGCAAGGTATGTAGTCTCACTCCTAACTTTACATTTGATGGTAATCTTTGAAGTAAGGTGAGTAACCAAAGGTTTCAATCATCAATATAAACTCATTTGCTCATTTCACAACTCAAAACCAAGCTGACTTTCCGTTATCTGGTAACATGCTTAACACTTAACGGTACTAATCCCCAGTAAAAAAACGAATAACCAAAGAAAGATGAGAGGCATAAGGTTACCTAATCCAACTCAGGCAACATAAGTCTCGTTCACTACGGACCTATCAAATAACCAGTAATTAACCACATCCAAATATTCCTGGACCCAAGTGTACATGCACTTTGCAGATGAGAAAGAGAAATATAAACAATTACCAAACAAGGCATTCAATCTTTACCCAAGTGTTTGATTACTGGGGAACACTCTATACTGTACAGTATATACATAGAAGAATTCATAATGGGTAACTTCCAAATCTTTCCATCGAAGCATTCAAATCCTAGTTTTTGCTAAGTTTTCAAATTAGAATCATCAGCTTTTACAAAAAGACTCATCCCAGAATGTATTTAAACACTATACAATACAACCTCGAGAAAAATTACCTTGTAACCCAAAGCCATCTCCAGTTCAACTAAGCAAATGGCGGAAAACTATTGCTATAAAGAGTTCCATAAATGCAAATAATTCACTTTTTGAAACATAGAACATTTCACATACCAGTAAAACATAAGGGCATAAAGAGAAACAGAAAGAGAGAGAGAGAGCTTACGGTGAAGACGAATCGAGATTTGCACAAATCGATGGAAATAGATGAACAAGCGAAATTCGCAATCTGGGTTTCTCTATCCGTATAACACTGAATCACCCAGTTACAATCATTGAAACCCCTTTTGACTGGAACAATTCAATCGAACGCGAGATTCACCATAACCGAAGAATACGAAGAGAGAGAGAAAAAGGTCAAAACCTGACACTTGAACTTCAAATCGAAAAACCCACTTCACACAACGGACAGAATCGAAAACCCAGAAAAAAAATAACCCAGTAAAAGAGCAGAAGAGCTCCCGATTGGGTGAAACTGAGCTCGATAGAGAAAAAAAAGGAGGGTGAATTTGAATTTGAACAGAGAAATGGGTAAAAACAGAATCAGGGGAATTGTGAGATGAAAATGGAAAGGGGAAAATAGAGAGAGAAAGAGAGAGATGGGATTGGTGGGGTGGTTTATGTGGCAGAGGTTTTTGGGGTTGCAGCAAAGTTTGGATTTTTTGTGTGTTTTGCGAGAGAGAGAGAGAGAGAGGAGAGAGAAAATGAAGGAGGGTTGGGATTTCTGGAAAAAAAAAAAAAAAAAAGAGGTTGATTCAACCTTCAACTTCAACTCCAACCCCTGTGTCTGATAGCGTGAGAAGGACGACGGGCCATTTACACGTTTCACTTCCTATTTCTTGCTCTTTTTTAAAAAAATAAATAAATTAAATTAAAAAATAAAAAATAAATAGAGTATAATATTGTTTTGCCTTTTGTTTAAGGGTTGGCATTGTAAACCATTTTTTTCTTTATAGGAGTAGATTTCATTGAGTCATCCTTAGATTTGAGACTAGGTATTTGGAAAAATGTCCATGTTCTATTCGGGATGGTTCAGGTTGAAATAGATGCACTTTAATTGATATTGATTTAATCAAAAAGAGTATAGTAGTACCATTTTGGTTCCTTATTCGTCTTCTTTTCCTCCAATAATTTTTAAGAAACTAAAATGACCTATAAATAGGAAGTTCAAGTTTTCATATCTAACCCCATTTTGGTTACTTGGAATCTCATAGGGAGAATAAATATAATATTGATCGCAAGTAGTACATTAATTGATTTTGATACATGAGTTTTTAACATGCAAAAGTAGTGTAAATAATAAAATTGAACTGTATCTTAATAGGCAAATTGATAATAGGTAGTGTATCATTGATCATAAGTGGTTTATTAATTGATAGGAGTAGTTGATATAGTGAGTATAAAAGTGTGAGTAAGTGATAAAGTTAAAGAAATAAATCTCAAAACCATTAGAGCTAAGCTATTTTTTCATTGGTGCACCAATTTAGGTTGTTTTGTACCAACTGAAGTTGTTGTGCACCAATTATTAATCTGGACCGTCACGAACAGGACAGCAGAAGTGCCCAGGTATTTGGTGGTTTTACTTTCTAATAAGACCAATTAATTGTAAGTTGGGTTTTGTTTGCCATATTTTTCAGTTTTCAACTTTTTTTTTTTACCTCGTACGTAATCACCTTTCCTAAGGAGAGTACTAGTGATTGAACTCGTATCATTCATTAACTCGAGCCTCCCAGGAGTAAGGATACTATGATAACCAATACAGCTAAGAGCAACTCTTGAAACTAGAACTAAACCCTATATTTAAATGTTACCTTTAATGATTATATCAACAACAATTGAATTTATCTTGGATAATTAGATTCGTGTTTTCATGTTTTTATCTGCATTGAATATCCCGTCTTCCCCCTTTCTCGCATTTCCTCTCCCAAAATCTTAATCCTATTTTGTGTGTTTCAGGTAATGAGCCCCAATACATTTGTGAGATTTGTCCCATATTTTGATTACATCCGTTTCTCCTTTTTTTTTTTTACAAGAAAAGTTCCTTCTTTTTATCTTTTCTTTTTTTTTTTTATAATGAAAACACGGCTGTTCTTCTTATTTGAGCGGTTATTTAAAATGTTATATATTCATTTTTCAAGAAAATTTTGACAGTGGAATGTCCCATGAAAAATCAATAATTTGGAAAAAAATGATTAAAAGAATTCCATTGAATTTGACCTCCTTTATAGATGTAATGATCTATATTTAAAGAATTTCCAATCTCTAAACAAACAACCCCCAAAAAAAAATTACTTAAATGCTTTGAGTGAGATCTAACGTATGAGTATGACCTTTGGGGTATATTAAAATAAAACTAGACTCATTTGAGTCCTTCATATACTTGAAAAACAACTAAGGGTGGAGTGTGGGGTGAACAGAGATTGGTTCTCCAACGTTGGTGCGTTTTGTGCCCTTTTTGGGGTACTTATCTCTTTCTTTATTTCTCATTTTCTCCATTTCATTTCTCACCATTTTTCTCTTCTTTTAGACTCATCATCATCGTCATGTCCCAACTCTTTCTTAACAACACACCTTCCACACACTTGTACCCCCAAATTTTATTTTACTACTGTAGTACTTTTAGTTGTATGACTACTAAAAGTAGGTCTTGCGTTGACTTGGATAGGGCTGGTTATGAGTTGTATTGGTCCGACTCACGTGTTGTGCCAGCATGTCTAAAATTTCGAGAGGCCCGATCCGACCCATGGCCCACCTAGTGCATGCTGTGCCATCTCTTTTCCAAGGCGACCCATGGCCCGTTGTGCCGTACCTATATAAATTTTCAAATTTTATATTAAAATGTACTCTATTTTTTTTGTTGTGCCGTGCTTATCTGTGCCTAGGCACATGATTTTCCTAAAATCGGACCCGACATAGCCTACCATGTTGTGCCATGTGTTGGGTCGTGCCGTGCCTATGCCAAATTCATGAATCGTACCGGGCCGTGCCGCCTATGGGCCAAACCGACCCATGGTCAGCTCTAAACTTGATACAGTGTGTATCATATGAACCAACTACTAAGAAATGACTCTTAAGCTTTATAGAGGTGACTCCCAATTTTAGTAAGAAGATTGACGATGTAACTATCACTTTTAGTAGTATGACTGTTGAGATAACTCCCACATTTAAAGTGGTAGCTAGTTCTTTTTACCTCAACGGTATAACTCTTATTTAGTCCATCTTATGAGCTAAGTTCATGCAACTTTATACTCCATAGGGGTTGTACTGTAGTAGTGGGTCTTGACTTAAAAAAGAAATGTGTTTGTTTAGATTATTGTCAAGGTTTGTTACTACTTACTAAATTGTCAAAAGATGCTACAAAGTAGGAAAAACCTAATGGGTTGGAAGCTTTTGGTTACTACCTCTGTTTCTTTAATTATCTTGTCTTTGACTTTTTCACGGTTTACGAAACGACACTTTGACCATATATAACTACAATTCTATAACTATAAATCTTATAAAAATTTGATATTTAGGAAGTGTTAGTTAAAATGAATCTAAAAATATTATTTTTATTTTGTAAAACTTTATAACTTTTCATAATTTAATGATCAAAGTTTATAATGTTTGACTAAGAAAAAGTCAAATACAAGATAAAATTGGAACGGAGGAAGTACTCTGTGTTTGGTTAACAATATTTTGAAGAGAGGAAAGCACATTGACATCAATTGCTAACTTTTGTGTTTGGTAAAATGTGAATTAGGACAATAAATTCACATAAGTCTACTCTTGTAGAAAAAAGCTAACCACCAAGCCTTTTTTATTATTAACATATTGGATTCAATTTGCAAAATGATAATTCTTTCTTATTCCATCGATCCAAAAATTAGTAATTACATCACTAATTAAGAACACCAATAATAATATCTTTTAGGACATGAAAAAAAAAAAAAAAAGAAAAAAACGATGGAGCTTCAACCAACGTGGCTCATGCAGGAGCTAGTTGTTTGTTAGTGAGTAGTGAAGAGTGAACACTGACCCCACTATATATTAGGATCATATATTAGGAGCTAGGGACATAGTAAAAGATATGATGTTAATAATAGCCATCTTTGGGTGTTAATTATAAAAAAAATTGTGATGGGGTCATAATGAGCTCACAACGGTTGGTAGATTACAACGTGGAGCATGAGAGAGAATCAATCCACCGTGTATTGACATGATGAGGACATATATCAAAATGATAAAAAGATTAAGGATTTCAGTTCACCCTTTTAAGCTCGTTTCACACTCTAGGAATCAGGACCCCTCAAAGCAAACGAGCTCAAAAATGTCACTGTAGATGACGAGAGATCTACACAATACTGTGGGTGGGTATTCAAGTGCATACCTATTTTGTATACTATGGATGTCAATAGCTGCTCCCGTGATTACATTCACGTATTGTGTTTCTTACTCTATGTTCGATCCTGAATTGAAGGGTTGGTAACAGTTTTAAGCATATTGGGAGTGGCGAGGTATTTGACAGCCCGTTCCAAATAATTGTGTTTCATACTCTATGTGTTTGAATTTTTGCTAAACATCAAATCCAATTTGCAATTTTGGTTTTGGAGCTTTGAGTTCATTATAAAGGTAATTATAAGAGGGTGAACCTTGAACTTTTACTCCGAGTATACCCTATAAACATTGTCAATCTGGATGTTTTTGGGAGCAATGATCATGGAGCAAATAGTCTTCACAACCAACAAATCATGAGAGGAAGAGTACAAGTAATTTGATACAAATCCATAATCAAACAGTATACAAAATTTAGCATGGTTTGCACATTATCAGCCAGGCCCAATAATCACATTCCTTCAATATGTTCAAAAACACAAAATTTAGCATGGTTTTCACATAATCAGCCAGGCCCAGTAATCAAATTCCTTCTATATATGTATAAGACATAAAATTGTAGTGTATAACAATACTAAAATAGATACTCCCTCCGTTCCTTAAAAATTATACCATTTTCCTTATTTGGATGTTTCACAAAAACACTACCATATCTCTTTTGGGTAAAAAATTTGTGGTGATAACCACTAATGTGGTGGGACAAAGGAGAAAGCACATGCAAAAATCAGCTTGCATTGGTTGTCATGCAAAAAACAAATGGTAGAATTTTTCAGAAACGGAGGGAGTAACATTATCCTGTTTACAAGTAATCTACAATAGTTATGCGCTATGAACTGATAATAGCCCTCGGGAACTTAGATCTCTCTCATCCCATCAATAGATAATAATTGATACTTAATGGGGAAAAATGAAGCGTATCTGTGTGCAGTATAGCGAAACCATCAACCCGACTTTGGCAGAAACTGTTCTCATCCTCTGTCTAGTGTACAATATGGTCGGCGAGATGATCATATGTGGTTCACACTTCCCCCATCTAAGATGAACTAGAATCTATATCAACATTACTTTTACGTCTTACGGAGAGCTCTCAAAGTCACATGCTCCGCCACAGCCATGCTTGCAGTCACACCAGGTGATTCGATGCCAAAAAGGTTCAGTAAACCAGGAACTCCATGAACATCTTCCCCCTTATTTATGTAAAACATAGTATTAGGATTTTACAAAATTGAAAAATATTATACTGTTATCTGAATTCTGTATGAGTTAAGTGTAGACTAACCTGTATTACAAAATCAGAAGGAGTCATCCCGGGACCAGAGAGTTTTGGTCGTATCCCAGCATAACCTGGCTCTAGAGATCCTTCCTTCAATTCAGGATAGTACTTCCTTATCTCAGGGTAAAATCTTTCTGCACGTTCAGGACTTACTGAATAATCAAACCTGGAAGAGAATAGGAAACCGTTAAGCTTGTTGGATTTCTGTCATTAGCACCTTCAGTCCCCAATAGACCGTTGCTTTTCTAATTGCTGCTCCTATATAGACTAACAGCAGATAATACACCATGAATGGTTTTTTTAGGATGTGTTTTGTTCATATCTTGTTTTGGTTGAAATCAGAACTTTAGCTGCTAGATGTGGTATAACTTTTCACAACTTTTTTTCCCAAAAAAAGGAACTCAATAATACGAATAAAAAGCTCTATGGAGCATGCTTTGGACTTGGGAAATGCACGACAAGTCCAGTAGAAGTTTAGTTACTAGCTACTACTACTACCTATGTATATGACAACTTGACCTGCATCAGAAGTTTTGACAGTGGAATGGACAAGTAGTATACTGAAAGTAAATCAAACCACAAAACCATCCACAGTATGGATGTCGCCACAGGTGAGCACACAAAGAAGCAAAATTTATTATCAAAATCACAAGGATAGGATGAAGTTATAGGCGGAGACTATAAAGAATGTTTCTTTACTAATTCGCATTAAGGTGGAGTTTCTGTGCAATAAGGAAAACATGTAAAACAGGAGCAGCTCATGTTAAACCTTGTTAAAATTACAAAGGTATGAAAATTAAATTCCTCTTTTTTTCTCTGGTTTCTAGGAGTACAGTGCTTATAGCTTTCTTTTTTGAACTTTATTCTCGGTTATGCTGGTAAATCAGGCTTTTCTAGAGACAATTTCATAAGGAACTCTCACCGCATTCTCATTACTGACTTGAACTCCTGTCTCAGTTTCATATGCTCCAGCAAGGACAAAGAAGACATACCTATTCAAGAAACTTGCAATATCATCCACACCACCAATCCATTCTACATCAGGCCCAAATTTGACCTGACCATCTAAGTCTAGTGTTACATGCACCCCAAGTCCACCATCTTCAGGTATTGGATATATCAAATGCCTAAAAGGGACCACTTTAGTCTTTGATAAAGAAAAGTAATGACCACGAGCATAATAGGCTGCAGGAATTGATGCAGTGTCGAGGCCAATCAATCTCTTTGCAAGGGCCACTGAAGCCAGGCCAGCAGAATTGATTACAACTTTAGGAAGAAGTCTAAGTTCAGCATGCAACGTATCCCCGTTTTTCCAATTTTCTAGATTGTGGCTTCCTGTCACAAGAAGTTCAATTTGGTTTCCTTCAATGTAACCCCCAAGGACAGTGGTGTTGTATGAGATTATTGCTCCATTGTTTTCAGCTTCTCCCTGAACTCAAATCGTGGCGATATCCCTGTCAATATTCAATCATTACTTCGAAAACATATATCATATGGAAAACGGTTTTTCCTCTTGTTCATTAACACAAAGCAACAACAAAGAGTGAAAAACATACCAATAAAGAGAGCATAAGAGAATGGGTATCGACAATCCCTGAAACAGGTGAAACTAGGGCTTTCACACATTGCAGTTCCGGTTCCATCCTCATGGCTTCAGAGGCCTCCACCAACCTCAGACCATCAACCCCATTTTCTGTTCCACAGATCAAAAGTTGATTCAATTTCGGAATCTCTAGTTCCCGAGTAGCAACAATGAGCTTGCCAATCTGCTTATGAGGCACCTCATGCTCAGAACAGTATTTGTACATCATTTCTCTTCCTTTGACACAAAATTTTGCCTGCAAAATGATTTGAGACATTTTCAGAGTTCTGACCCAAATCAAGCATCCGAATTCTTTCCCATACTTTAAATGTAAGCATTTTGATGAGTAATCCTCATCCATATATAGCTCAAAAGTTTTGGGAAACACATAAGCATATCAAATTTTCAAAAGGCCTGAAATTGGACAAGCTAATCCTCAGTTTCTCCCAAACCTAAGGGGCATGGAATAAAGTCACAATCTTTTGGTGCACAGACACACTTGGGAGGGTCGTGTGTCCGTGTCGAAAATACAGTGTCAAGCATTCAAACTTTTCCCTATTTTCGCATTTCCGTATCCCTTATCCATTCAAATGCAACATACTTAACTCACAAGTATCCACCTTTCCTCTATAGAACTTGGTATAGGTAGCGCATTGGCGCACCTCCCACTCATCCCTTTGAAAAACTTGGTTCGAGTCTCACAAGCCATTAAAAAAGAAATCTATCTTTCCTCTGTCTAATTCTACTCTGCCATATTTAACCAGCAAGCCCAACTTCCTCAAATTTGCACAAATTAGCAGCAAAATTTCATTTGGAAACTCACAAACCACACATTACAGAGTGAAACATTGCATTGAGTGGACCTTCAATTTAGTTCCTCAAAACCCACATATCAATATATTGCTCAATTAACTTCCATATATAAATTGTACTACACTAAAATCAAAATTCAGAGAGAGAAAGAGAGACCTTGAGGGAGTTGCGAGGGTAATAAATCCCAGCATGAATAACCTCGCTATTGCGGGAACTAGTGCCAGTGCCAAAGGTGGGAGCAGATTCAAGAACCAAAACTTCTCTGCCCTTCAATGCAAGCTCTCTAGCAATGGCGATCCCCACAATCCCAGCACCAATCACCACACAATCCACCTTCTCCTTTGGAGCAGAGCTTGAATCCCACTTGAAAATGGCGGAATTAGTGCTGCTGAAGCATTTTGCTGATGAATTTGCAACTGGGTTTTGGAATTTGAGGCAGTTTCTTATTGTTGTTCTTCTTACAAAAGAATTTATGATCGCCATCATCGTCAATGATTTGGGCATCATCTTGCTTTTTCTCTCTGTTTGTTCTGTATCTGGGTTGATGTTTGCAGAACACAGTGAGTGAAATACAGTTGTTACATTACTAGTGAAGATGAAGAGTCTTCTGGGCCTTTGCTACTTTGGTTATTACATTTGCTTTGTTTGAAAAAGAAAAAAAAAAAAAAAAAAAAAAGCACAAAAAACAACTTGTATATTGGAATGAAATGGAAGTTCAAATTGAACCCAATTAGGGTGATCGTTAGTTGCCAGTTTTCAATTTTTGGACAACTCAAAACCTGTTTTTGGAAAATATTTTTTTGTTTTCAATTTTCTGTTGTCAGTTTCGGAAATTAAGCACAAAACTGTAAGTACAAAAAAAAAAAACAACTTTAAATTAAGGAAAAATTCCATTTTGGTGCCCTGACATTTGATGTAATAATAAATTGGTGCCCACATTTGACTAATTCCATTTTGGTTACCTGACATTTTAAAAAATATTTCATTTTGGTGACTTGACCTAACTTTGTTAAGTAGGCCGTTAGCACAATCACTATCCAAAAGTATACTAAAATCAGAGAAATAGAAACAAATCTAATATTTAAAACCCCAAACTCAAAATGAGACAATATACTTTCCCAAATCATGGCCTCTCTATT